>JAOWBW010001302.1:0-41202 GCA_026119855.1 Campanula takesimana | reverse complement strand
TTTTTTAATTAATTTGGACTCTGCTATTACTATTAGCGATTTTTAGATTAAATAAAATTTTCATCCAAATTATTTCATAAAATACAAAAAAAAATAATAAATAAATAAAACTCGCTACTCACATTAGCGAGTATAAGTGAGAAATTTATAACTACGCTTCTACCAGTGGCGATTTCCAAAAAATGGTCATTTTGGCAAATAGTTTTAAAAGGGTTGTCATGTTTGAGAAATATTATTTTAAAAATGAATTAGTTGAGAAAAAAAGGCTCCCGCCTTTTACTTTTTTGGCTATTCACCTAAACAAAATAAGAAAAAAAAAAAAGCACATTCTAAATGATTTGGCCCAAATCTTACAGCCAATTTTGGTTCACGCCCAATAGTAGCATTCTAGTGTTTGCATTAGTTAGAGGCCATTCCAATCGTACAAGACAGTGAAGACACTCCATATTTTCTTATGGTCAAGCTCCTATAATTGGCACTTGTAGTCCAGTCAGTTCAGGCCTACAAAAATGACCCATAAAGAAGGATTCGGATTTCCAGCATATTTCTTTTCTTTTTTTTTTTTTTTGGAGGAGAAATTGCAGATTTTTTTATTATTTTTTTTTGTTATCCTTTTTGAGAAGGTCTCTGGTGCGGCGGTCGAATGGGGTGCGGCGCCGCCGACCATACCTTTTTTTTTTTTTTTTGCCCCCACAACCTTTTTTCCTCCCACCAAAAGTAACACTTCTTATAATGAAATGTAACACTTTTGTTTTCAAAGTAACACTTTTTTTTCTTTCAAAAATGTACCACAATTTTGATGCAATAGATTAAAGATAACATAAAAATTAACGACTAAATTAATGTAACACTTTTTATAAAGGAATGTAACATCTCTTTTTTCAAATGTAACACTTTTTTTTTCAAAATGTACCACACATACTTTTTTTCCTTCCAACAAAAGTAACACTTATTATAACAAAATGTAACACTTTTTTATTCAAAATGTAACACTTTTTAAAAAAAAAATATACCACAATTTTGCTACAATAGATAAGATAACATAAAGATTGACAAGTAAATTAATGTAACACTTTTTACAAGGGAATGTAACACATTTTTTTCAAATGTAACATTTTTTTTCTCCGAAAATAACATAGGATTGACAAATAAACTAATGTTACATTTTATAAAAAATGAATGTAACATTTTTTTTCTCAATTGTAACAGTTATATTCCTTAATGTAACATTATATATGAAATGTAACAATTTTTTATTGAGAAAGTAACAATTGAAATGCAAAACAATTTTTATTTTTTTGTAAAATTGATGTTACATTTGACAGTAGAAAAAGTGTTACTTTTTGAATATGAAAGTGTTACTTTTATCAGAACAGAGTGTTACATTTCAGCTGGCAAGCACCTCAAACTTTTTTATGTGTAAAAAAATGTTTAACAAAAAAAAAAAATCAACCATATCATGACCTATGTAGTTTTATTCGTCTCGTCGAGACGAACACAACGGTATTTTTAAATATTTTTTTTGACTTATAAATCTCAAATATAGCATTTTAAAGATATTTTTTTTTAACACACGTGGAAAATGGCGCGTCCGTCTCACGCGCCCGTCGCACGGCGTGAGACGGCCGCAAACGAGAATTTGCCATCCTTTTTAATCTTCTTCTTTCTATAATGTTATTTCCATTATATTACGAAGAATTAATCCATTTGAAATCATCATCAAGTCAAATTATAATATCAGACATTATTTAAAAATTTACAATTCCCATTTCTCAATAATTAACTTTTGAATGAATAGTGAAAGTGCATACAAACAAAGTCACATTAAAACTCTTACTACGACAACACCTTCGTCCAAAGCGAGCCTTCCAGCTAACTACTACCCGCGTCTCAAAATAATCTTTATATTTTTTTCAACATTATTATGAAAAAAGTTTGAGCAATAATTTTAAGTTCAATTAAGTATATTAATGAAAATGTAAAACATGTTATTAATACACCATCAATAATATTATCAATAACAAGTTTTAGATATTCATTAATAAAATAAATCATAATAAAATTATTGCTCAAAATTTATTCGCAAAACAGCGAAAAAGAAAAAAGTGAGAAGATCGGTTGGGGACGGAGGGAGTATTGATTAGTCAATTATAGAGTGAGCTACTTGCATCTCTAGCGGTCTTTAAAACTGCAAAAGAACTCGAAAATTTTGACAATAAAAGTGGCTTTAGCTTGACAATCAATAATGTACCTGCCTTATAAAAAGAAAGAAAAAATACATTCTTGGAAAATGATCGTTGGAGTAGAGGACCAACCGGACTAGCGATCAGAGAGAAAAAGAAAGAAAGAAATCAGACGACCACCGGGTGAAGTGGGTGGGCGGCGCCCAAAATGGGTTGTGCCGGTGCCCAAACCATCAGGTTTGAATTAGGGCCATCGGTGGACAAAAACTGGGCGACCGCACAGGTAAGAGTGTGCGGTCGATATTGCTTGTTGTATATAAGCAGGATTCCGCCTCATAACTCATTGTAACTTCATATTTACATATTATAATGCAAGATCCTGGCTTGGTATTGCCCCCAGATGTAGTCAAAAATATTGACGAACTGGTAAACAATTCTTTGTGTGTCTCTTTATTGTTTTTGCTTCCTTTATCGATATTGCTTGTTGGATTTGCGCATTATATTCTTGCGATCTGTTTGGTTTGGAGGGTCTATACCACAACAACTGGCATTAGAGCTTTGGTTAGACGAGCCAAGGTTTTATTCAAGCAGTCAAGAATGGGTAAGGATAAACAAGCGGTAGAAAAATTCGATGGGTCTTACTACGCGTTTTGGAGGATGCAAATAGAAGATCTCTTGTATGATAAGGATCTCTATAAACCTCTATTAGGAGTCAAACCAGAAGGCGAAAAACAGGAGGATTGGGATATCCTAGATAGGAAAACCCTAGGGGTGATTAGATCTACTTTGTCGAAGTGGATCGCTAAAACCACCAAGAAGGCTAAGACCACGAGGGAGCTACTTGATTATCTTACTGAGAGATTTGAAACACCATCTGCAATCAACAAGGTTGATTTGATTCTTAAGAGGGGGAATCTCAAGATGCAAGAGAGAGGATCGTTAGCTAAATACATCGATGAGTATATGGATATTATAGACTCATTGGCTGCGTTAGAGATTACTTTCGGTGATGAGCCTCATGCTTTGGTTTTGCTAGCATCCTTACCAGCGAGTTGGAGCGGGACGGTGACAGCGTTAATTGCTTCAGCGGGTAAGAATAAATTGAAGTTTGATGATGTCAAGGATCTACTTCTGAGCGAGAAAAATCGTATGAAGAAGTTGGGGATCGTCTACTTCGGAATCGGCTTTGGCTACGACTGGCAGGGGGAAGCCGGGTTCTAGCAACAAAGGGAGAACAGAGTCAAGGGAAAGTGTAATCAGTGGTAAAGGTAAGCCTGAAGAGAACAAAGAAAGACCAAGGGTCGCAAGAGGATCGGTAGAGTGCTATCATTGTAAGGAGCTAGGGCACTACACAAGGGATTGTCCCAGGTGAGGGGATAAATCGGCGAATTTGGTAACTGAGGGTGAAGATGTATTGATTCTGAGTGTTATAGTGCGCTAGAATCATGGGTGCTGGATTCGAGGGCGTCATTCCACTCATGCGGGCATGCAGATGAGATGGAAAATTATACTTCGGTGATTTCGGAAAGGTAATCGGAATCTATCTGGCGGATGCGAGCCTTTGGAAATTAAGGGGAAGGGGGATGTCAAAATATGAGCATTGGACAGGAAGGCCCTACATCTATACTGGGTCAGACACATTCTGGGTTTAAAAAAGAACTTACTATCAGTTGGGCAGCTGGATGAAGAAGGTTACACGGTAACTTTTAGCTGCATGAACTGAGTTATTACCAAGGGAGATTCTGAGATCGCTCGAGGTAATAAGGAAGGTACATCGTATTTGGCGAACAACACCAAGGATAGTATCGCGGTAGCGTCAGCTAAAGGTGATACGGATTTGTGACACTGTCGATTGGGTCACATAAGTGAGAAGGGATGCAGGTACTTTTCTCAAAGGGAAGACTACCGGGTTTGAAGACAGTCGACGTAGGGATTTGCAAAGATTGTGTATTCCGTAAACAGGCTAGGAGTAATTTCTCGAGGACATATAGGCCTTTGAGGGAAGCAAAGTTAGAATTGGTTCACACGGATTTGTGGGGAATGGCCCCAGTAACTTCTAGGTGGTGCATCATATTACATGACCTTCATTGATGACTCTACAAAGAAGGTCTGGGTTTACTTCTTAAAGGGGAAAGATGAAGCTTTCAGGATGTTTAAGAAGTGGAATGCTTTGGTAGAGACACAGATGGGACTCAAGGTTAAATGCTTAAGGTCTGATAATGGTGGGGAGTATGAACTCGGGGAGTTCAAGGAATATTGTGATGTGAATGCGATTCACATAGATATTCCAATCTCAGGTGGGAGCAGGACGGTTCATGATGACCAAGATCAAAGGGTCACTAAAGATGAACTACATACTCCAAGACCGGATATTCCGCTGCGCAGATCTAATAGAGAGTGTAGATCGGCTAAAGCTCTATGTTTCTCAAGCAAGGAGAAGTTGAAGCTATGCATAGCTTCAACGGTGCTTGGAGAATATGAGAATGAGGACGGCACTACCATGATCGAGATGAGCACTAGGAAGGCACTAAGGATGAGTTGAAGACGGATACAGGGCTTGTATACACGGTTGATCTCTAGGTGGGAGATTGTTGGAGTAGAGGACCAACCGGACTAGCGATTAGAGCGAAGGAAGAAATCAGACGACCACCAGGTGAAGTGGGCGGCCATCCAAAATGGGCTTTGCCGACGCCCAAACCATCAGATTTGAATTAGGGCCATCGGGGACAAAAGTGGGCGACCGCACAGGTAAGAGTATGCGGCCGCACAAGGTGTCGGAAACTGGGCTGGGCCAAATTCGAGTGATTTTAGGATTTCTTCTTTGACTAGGTTTGGACTTATTCTAGGTTATATATATAAGCAGGGTTCCGCCCCATTACTCATTGTAACTCCATATTTACATATTATAGTGCAAGATCCTGGCTTGGTAGTACCCCCAGACGTAGTCAAAAATATTGACGAACTGGGTAAACAATTCTTTGTGTGTCTCTTTACTGTTTTTGCTTCTTTTATCGTTCTTGCTTGTTGGGTTTGCGCATTATATTCTTGAGATTGGTTGGTTAAGAGGGTCTATACCACAACAATGTAGCATGTTCTTAATCCCTAATTAGTCGACCGAATATTGTACTAACCCAAGGTTGCACTCCCTACGTCCCTTTCACGCTTTTATATTTTTCAGTCTCCATACAAGTAATGTGATTTTAAATTTAATTTTTTTAAAATGAATTTGTCCAAATTCTAGTAATGTATACTTAAATAATGCTTATTTTTTTTGCAAATTTTAAAATTAATTGTAAAATTTATTTTGATGCGGTGGGGTATTATTTATTAGTACAACATTAAGGCAAATCGATAATGGAAGCTAGTTTTTTTTTTGTGTGTGTGACAATGTCCACGCCATAAGGAGGCGGGGAAAGGGATCGAACCCTAGCACTCCCCGAGGGTGAGGCTTGGCTTCACCACTATGACACTCCTTTGGGACATAATGGAAGCTAGTTAGAGAGTAGAGATTGGGACATTTGAATATCAACATTTTTCTTTCTAATAGATGGGAAAGGTCCATTTTATTTACACAAAATCTTGGAAATTTTTTTCCTAACTCACATAAAAACGTGTTTTAAAAAAATACGGTGGCATTTTTGTAAATATGTGAAACTTCTTTAAAAAAACCATGTGGTGGCATTTTTGTAAATAATCAGAACTTCTCAACGGTTCTGGATATCAATATAAAACCTTCTGGATATGAGATTGATAGTCAGATCCTTTGAAAGTGATAGCCAGAACCTTTGAAAAGTGATAGCCAGAAGGGTTCTGGATATCAATATAAAGCATTCTGGATATGAGATTGATAGCCAGAACCTTTAAAGTGATAGCCAGAAGGGTCCTAGATATCAGTATAAAGCCTTCTGGATATTAATATAAAGTTTTCTAGATATGAAATTGATAGCCAGAACCTTTGAAATTGAAAATGATAACCAGAAGGTTTTGAAAAACACATTTTTCCTAAATATTAAAAAAAACGCGTTTTACAGTAGACCAACTATTTATTTATTTCATTGGTCGCCCTTCAATCTATTCGTGTGATTAAAGTCTACTTATTTTCTTTGATTTGGACCGGCAGATCTGCACAGTCGACCCTTTAGCCAAATTTTCAAATTTCCAGCTTTCAGTCAATTTTTGTGTCCACTAAACTGAAATTGCCTTAGAAAAAAAAATTGCAAGCACCCGCCAACTTAGTTTTTTTTTTTTTTAGAAAAAAAATAAATAAGAATAGTTAGGTTTATGCATTCTAAGGTTAGTTCACATAATCACATTGATTTTCAGTACGACTAATCATCCATCTAATAGACTATTAGTAATAGTAATCTTTCGTCTTAAAATATTCAAAATAATTCTAAATTTGTGATAAAGAGTAAATTTTGATACTTTTTTGGATATTTATTTGGGACTGTGGCCTGTGGGAGTAATAAGTTTCGTGATTTATTTGTCAATTATTTTAAAACAAATTATTTTGTTTGTTCAAAAATTTTATTATTTGTTGTACATTATTTATGCTTAAAATCTTACGAATTGCATCTTAATCAGAAAATCCAAAGTCTCCTAAAATTGAGTTGTCAAACATAGCAAGTTTAATACTTCATCCTAAAAATATAATATTAGTTTAGTTTTGATGCTTAATTTCATTAAATTAATTTTTAAAGAAAACTTGATCAATAAAATTGACGTGAGACTGTCTTTTATAGATGGATTGAAGAGTATATAATTTTGGTCATAAAATGTCGTAGTCAAAAAAAAAAAAAAATGTATTCAAATCATGCATGCGTGCACAAGAATGTTGTATTTTATTGAAAAAAAGATAAAGAACTAGGTGTAGAAAAAGTTTTGAAAAAGTTTTGAAAAAGTTATATTTCGTGTCTCTCTAAGTCGACGAGAATGGGGAGCCAAATGGAATAAGGAAGTGGAAAAAGCTAAGGTTGATGTTGATTTTAGCGATTTCACTTCTTAAATATCCTTTAATTGATCTCCATGTTGGACCTTTTATCAGAAATCAGGAAAGTTTTGGCTCTTCTTTCATTCTTCATTGAAATATTAATATAGGTGATGTTTTGTTAGTGATAAAGTCTGGCCGCTCACACCATACGAGTAGCCGGGCTTAGCCAAGTCTTACAACTTGGACTTAAATTGGATTGCGCGGAACAACATTGTGGGCTGTTGGGTATGCACGTGTAACGGACCATTTCTGATATCATGATAAAGACTGAGGGTCCATCCCAAAATCAATTGGCTATGAAAGGAGTTGCCCAAAATCTTTATATAGTCAGTGCATGACTAGCTAATTCCCAATAGCCAAAATCTTGGGTAAAACGCGTTTTACTAGACGCCCAGGAAAAATGTGTTTTTAAAAAAGCGCGGTGGAATTTTTGTAAATATGCGGAACCTCTTTAAAAAACGCACGGTGCATTTCTGTAATAATCAAAACCTCTCAAATAGTTCTGGATATCAATATAAAGCCTTTTGGATGTAATTTTTGAAGCACATTTGAAGAAGGTCATGGCCAACAAACATTCTGGATATCACATCAAATTGTTCTGAATATATATATTATATATATATATATATATATATATAATGTCATCTGGACATGAGTTTCAAGCACATTTTAAGAAAGTCTTGGCCAAGAAAAATTATGGATATCAACCTCAAAAGGTTCTGGACATCAATCAATAATAAAGCCCTTTGGATATGATTTTAATGATATTTGAACAAAGTCATGGCCAACAAACCTTATGGGTATCAAGTTAAGAGGTTCTGTATAGAAATAATAAAAGTTTCTGGATAGTGTTTTTTATTGTGCAAGTGAGAGAAAAAAAATATGATTTTTTTAGTGCAAGTGAAGGTGTATTTTATTAGTGTCAGTTCTAGTGTTTTTGATAGCCAGTTGTAGTGTTTTTTTATAGCCAGAGAGCATTTTGAAATAACCTTTAAAGCTTAAAAGAATCTTTGAGATTAATAGCCAGAACGTTTGAAAGTGATATCCAGATAGGTTTTTTTTTGAAAGGAAATTTGAAAAGAAACAAAAGCCATCGGGCTTTGCCCCCTGACTGCGTGTTTAAAATCGCCAAAAGACGTCGTTTAGGCCTTCAAATTGTCATTTGAAGTTTTTTCCAACAAATTGCGCCGTTTTTACAAAACACGTTTTTCCTAATCGCTTGGTAAGACGTTTTACGAGAGACCAACCCTTCTCAATATGAGATTCTAACCGTTAGAAAATGGGTTCTATTGATCGATAATTTTCAAGATGATTGAATTCACAATGATCAATGTCTCAATTGTCAAAACAAAAATGACATTAGTGAAACAAATATATACTTATAGTATTTTAAAGTTGGTGAAATCAACCATGTGAATGACACATAAGCCACAAATGAGTTTTTTTTTTTTTTTATTTAGAAAATGACCTGTAATATAACCTTTGCAATCTTGGAGGCTTTTGGCATTATCATACCTAGGTTAAAATAAGAGGTAATAGCCATAGATATGAAACTAGGTAATTTAGTAATTCTATAAGAAGAGAATGATATCTATAGAACATATACTCTTATATATAAAGTATTAGACTAGGTAGGTATGGATGCATTAAAGAACAATAAGATCATTAAGAAGTGAATTTTCAATTTTCAACTAATCAAATTTTCATAATTCAATGGCTTTGAATAAACAATAACATCATTAAGAAGTGACTTTTCAGTTTTCAACTAATCAAATTTTCATAATTCAATGGCTTTGAGTATCATGTATTGTTTCAAGTTGGTGCATGAATTACAAAAGAACCTGATAAAGAATATAATAGATTAGATATATTTATTAAAACATATCTTTTGCATTTTCCCATTCAATACCAACATTAATTTGTAGATAAAAAGATCTAAATGACTCTTCACTTTGGAAGGTAGATGGTCTTTGCGGGGAATATAAAAAAAATAGAAGGAAAAAATCATTTTTATTGTTGTATGACATTATAGACTTCCTCCTACTCTTCTCTTCTTTACACATTCATGTCATTTGTTTTCATAATTTATTTAACATTCACTCTCTATATCTATGTACTATATGATTTTGGCTTTAACTATTTTCTCACATTTTTTCCTTTTTCTTTCATTAGGTTTGGGAAGAACATTTTTTGACAAATTGGATGAGGAAGAAAGCATTAGTTTGATTGACAAAAATTGCAACAGTGAGTAAGTTTCACCTCTACATTTTTCCATATATTACACTTATCTTTCGTTTATACTATTACCTCTGTCCAAAACAAATTTTTATTTATTCTCTTCATCAAAAGAAAAAATATACTCCCTCCATCCCATCTTAAACTTCAAAAAAAAAAAAAAAATTGGGCACAAGAATTAAGATGCGAATCTTTATATTATAAAATATAGATAGTGGGGTAGAGTTTTGTTAGTATAGAAAGTGGGTAGGAGAGAAAAAGTGGGGTAGTGAATAGTTAGTCGATAGTTGTTGTGTGTATGACATGTAGGTCCCATTAAATTAAAAAAAATATAAATAACTTTCCTTTTTTGGATTTTGAAGTTTAAAATGCGACACCCAAAAGGGAAATTTTTGAAGTTTAAAATGGGACGGAGGGAGTATTTATTTTGAGACGGAGAAAGTATGAGTTTACTTTATCCATCTATGTGTATTTCATTAACTTATTTGGAAAATGTTATTTATAATAGTATTGTCATAATTTATTATGTTATTTGAATACATATATGTCCTTAATTTTCTTTAGTGATTTTTTCTGTTTTCTTCTCTCTCTCTTTCTCTTTCCAAGATTGAAATATAAGGAGGCGCAAAGTTGTCGCATGCAATCGGCCACCGTTGCACATATTTATCAACCAAGCAATGCAATGCGTTTGTGATACTATTGCTCAAAACTCAACATTGAGGTATATTATACTACTTTTGTCTCCAAAAAATGTTTGAATTTATTCTTAACTAAGAAAGAAAATGAGTTCATTTTAGGACGAAAAATGTATTTTACATTTTTTGTAATTCATTTGTCTTTCTATTGTTATAAATGGAATGTTTGAAATTGATATAATTAACCACTCAAGTTCTTGGTTATATAACATGAAAGTTCATTTTTTGCAATTCTTTTTCTCACATTAATATTTTGTTGAAATTTTTATGAAAAAATGAGAATACCTAAAACTTATTGTTAAAATATGTGTTTATTTCTATGTCTATATATTTGATTTTTATCATAAATTTATTTAAGAGTTAATTTGGGTTTTATTTATTTTTATATATTTTTGTTATGTTTACTAACTTTAATTCATTCTTGATTTTTTACTGCAGTTCATTATGTTTTGGAGTAGTTGGAACATTTGAAAGGTCAATGCAGTGCGAATGTAATCATTCATGGCATGACGGCAATACTTAATTTACTTCATCTTGATTTTAATGCAGATTATGTATATAGCAACATAATACAATTGCAAGTATTATGTTGCAAAAATGGGTTACTATATTAATTGAACTCCAAATCTATTTTCAATTAGAACTTCATTTTATTTTTATATATTTTTATTTTATTATTAAATTTATTATTGTTTAGTGATTCAATTTTTTTATGGCAATACTTAATTTACTTCATTTGTCTTTTAATACTTAAAGAGATAATTATTCATATATTTTAATTAATTTATAAATTTTGATTATAAATATCAGATTGATTGTAATAAGTTAAGTTTTTATAGACACATGCACACTTTCTATCCCTTCATTTGTCATTTATACAACTGAGCTTATAAATAAGCTAACACAAATCAAACTCATAAAAGTTAATGAAGCTAAACAAACCCTTCTTTGCTTTCCTAACACTGGTCAAATCGGACAATAATGATAGTCAGTACTTAAGTATATAGTGTTTGCCGTAATTGTATTTTTCCCAATCGATCAATGAAATTGCGTTCTCTTATTGTCTCGTTCACAATTTCTTTATTGTATCAGAGGTGACCCAATTTAATGATAGATTTGTAACCGATGTTGTTGGGTTTAAGCCGACGGTCATACCGAATGGATGATTTGCCTTCCACTGATATCATCCTTCGTGAAGAAATCGAGCTTCAAACCCACCAAATTCAACCCACCCCCAATTATTTTACATACCAAACCCTAACATACCCACTCATAAACCCATAAATTTCATTACAAACAGTACCACCAAAAATCACTCAATTAAATGAAACTTGAATTGAACAAAAAAAAAAAAAAAAAAAAAAAAAGTAAATCAATAACTTAAGGCTCCGTTTGTTTCGCGTAAAATAACTTCCGGAAAATGTTTTCCCCATTTTCCGGTGTTTGTTACGCACCGGAAAATGAGGAAAATATTTTCCGAAAAATGGTTTTCTCTTTTCTAAGGCTCCATTTGTTTGGGGGAAAACATTTTCCGGAAAATGATTTTCGGAAAAGTTTTCGGAATGTTTTCCGGAAAACAAACGGAGCCTAAGTAAAATGACTTACGGATTTTTATTAAGTAAATCATTTTCCGGAAAATGTAAACTCTCTCACTCACACCCAACTCTCCATAAAACCCCACCCTACCCACTACACCTCTAACACCACCCTCTCCATCCATCCTATCCACCCTCACCTACCCTCCAACCTTACCTTACCTACCACCCCCACACCCTCCACCACCCCCCACTCCACCCACCCACCCCACCCCCACCCCCACCCATAATTTTTTTATTACTCTTATTAAAATTATTTTCTAACAACTCCCACACTCCCGCTCCTTACCCGCATTACCCCACCACCCAGGGACGGTGGCACTAAGGAACAAAGGGGTGCGGTGGCCCCCACTCACTTCTCTCTCTCTCTCTCTATATATATATATATATATATATATATATAGTATGCAAATCTGGTCAAAAGTCAAAACTAAAGAAGTAAAGCAATAGTCCTAAGAAAACCCGACTCACAACTCACGCACACTAAGTCAGAAACAGAACAGAGAGAGAAAGACGATTTCTATTGCGCCACGGCAGTAGTACAGACGAAGCTTCGCCTGCGTCTCCGAAGAACGATAGGCGGCTAGGAGAGCCTGACTCTCTCTCCCCTTTCTCTTTCTCGCATTAATTTCTCTTCAATTGTCCAACGGAAATCCTTATTGATCATTCTTCACGAACCCTAAGAAGGTATTTCAAAATTTTGACTTCAATTCCACTTCTTCTTGTTTATTTCTAAATCTAATGTGCAATTCTTCTGATTTGTGATTTTACTGTGTGATCTATTTTAGAATGACAATTTTTATGATTTGTTATCAATTTACTCAAATTATTTAGGGATCTTATTTTTTTTTTAAAGAGATTGGACAGCTTGCTCAAAAATTGGTTGAGGTGAAGAAAGATAGTGTTTATCCATTGGTTTATTTACTAGTAAAGTTGGCTTTTAACTTTACTAGTTGGAACTGCGACCGTGGAAATAGTATTCTCAGCAATGAAACTTCTCAAGAGTGACATTCGGAATAAAATGGAAGATGATTGGATGAACGGATGCATGGTAACGTATATAGAGAAGAAATTTTTGATACTATAAGTAATGAAGATGTGATTCAACAATTTCAACTTATGAAAAGTCGAAGACCTGCATTTTTAGTATTAGAAGTTCGCTAAAGCACCTTGTGTATATAGTGATTTAGCATAGCAGCCTTTTGTAAGTAGGTTTGGGGGTGTTTCTCGCACTTTTGTATATCATATTGACGTAAGTTCACCCCTCACAAAGCACCTCTTTTGTTCAAATTAAACTCCTTTTCCAGTTCTTGTTATGGTTGCTTCCTTTAGATTTAATTATAAACACTATGTACATGGGGTTTATCCTTTGGTGCTTATCTATAAAATTATTTTATGTAGCTATTTGTCTCTGTACACAGTTAACTTCTTATGTTGCATATATTTTTATTTGATACTTTGTGATATCATTAACTAGTTAGATGTTTAAATGTTAATTTAACTAGAAAAGTGAAGTGAGACTTGCAAACAAGGATAATGGTTGTTGTGCTAGAACCCTGTTATGTTAGCTATGTTAGCTGCTGCTTCTGCTATATATACAGCTAATCTGAAGCATTTTACTGCCTACCGGTAAGTCAGCTCTTTTTATTCATTAAGCAAATATTGATCTAACATTCAAAAAAGTCATCTTGTGTTTATAACTTATGTTCTTTTAATTCATTGTGTGCAGCCTGATAAAGTCAAGCTCATGCCATAACCAGAGTAGAAGAGCACTAGTAGAAGTAGAGCAATCAAAGAGATGGATATCTACTGTCTACAACAGAACAGTGGTAAGCTTTCCTTGAACTTTATTTCGCAAGAAAATGCTTTTGCATATCGAAAGTCATAAAGTGTGTCGGTAAATTTTTTGCACCCACTAACAGAAATTCCTGGATCCGTCACTGCCACCACCTAACCCACCCCCACCCCCCAAAAAAAAAAAAAACTTTTCATTGAAGATCTCCACCACCCCCCAACTACCCCAGCACCCACCCCCACCCACCCAGCCCACACACAAAAAAAAAAAAAAAAAAAAAAACTTCTTTTCACTCATATTAAAAAAAAAAAAATTGAACATCTCCCCCATCCACCCCCCAACTACCACAGCACCCACCCCAAAAAAAAAAAAAAAAAACTTATTTTCACTCATATTTAAAAAAAAAAATGAACACCTCCACCACCCCCAACTACTCTACGGCCCCACCACCCACCCCCACCCTACCCCCACCCACCCCCCCCCCCAATTTTTTTACTCTTCTTAAAATTATTTTCTAACAACACCCACCCCCCACTTCCACCCCCCACCCCCACCTACCCCACCACCCCCACCCCCACCCCAAAAAAAAAACTTCTTTTCACTCTTATTAAAATTATTATTGAACATCTCCCCCACACCCCGCCATCGATTGAAATTCCAAATTATAGCTTTTTAAAAAAAAAATTACCAAAACAACAACCCTAAAAACTTATTTACCAAAGTAGCATTTTTTGCTAAAACCGGAAGTGGGATTTCCGGTTTTAATGTTGAATCCGGAATTCCCACTTCCGGAATTGACCTTTTGATTTTTTTTATTTTTTTTTCGCGAAATCTGATTTTTTTTTTTTTTTTTTGAATCCGGAACTGGTATTTCCGGTTTTCAATTTAATTTTTTTTTTTTAATCTGGAAAAAAAGAAGAAGGCATAGGGGAAAGAAATGATTATTATTTTTTAGAATTTTATGTATTGTGGTTTTATTTAGTGACCACATTCCGGTCACATAGGAAATAAATAAATAAATAAACTTGTCCATAAATTTCTGTAATATTTTAGAGTTTTATGTATTGTGGTTTATTTGACCTTTTTTTTTTTTTTTTTTTTTTTTTTGGCGAAATCTGGGATTTTTTTTTTTTTTGCTTGAATCCGGAAATGAATATCTGTCATTGGAAAACGTTGATTTTATAGGATAGAATAAACTTCTCCACAAATCCAACATTAATACATTCAAACACTTAGTGACCACATCCCGGTCACATCGAAAATAAATAATATATAAATCCAATTATTCTGTGACCACATTCCGGTCACATAGTAAATATTACATAAAAAAAACAAAAAACAAAAGGTCAAATAAAACCACAATACATAAAATTCTAAAATATTACAGAAATTTGAGGACAAGTTATTTATTTATTTATTTCCTATGTGACCGGAATGTGGTCACTAAATAAAACCACAATACATAAAATTCTAAAAAAATAATAATCATTTATTTCTTCTTTTTTTTTCCCCTATGTCTTCTTCTTTTTTAAAATCCAGATTAAAAAAAAAAAAAAAAAAATTGAAAACCGGAAATACCAGTTCGGATTCAAAAAAAAAAAAAAAAAATCAGATTTCGCGAAAAAAAAAAAAAAAAATCAAAAGGTCAATTCCGGAAGTGGGACTTCCGGATTCAACATTAAAACCGGAAATCCCACTTCCGGTTTTTGCAAAAAATGCTACTTTGGTAAATAAGTTTTTAGGGTTGTTGTTTTGGTAATTATTTTTTAAAAAAGCAATTATTTGGAATTTCAATCCCCCGCCATCCCCCTAATCCCCAACCTTCCCTACCCCCCCCTCGCCCCTATCCCCCCACCTCCCCTACCCCCACCCAATATCACCATCCCACCCCAATCCCACCCCACATTCAAATTTTTCTCATATTACATTTTTTTTGTCGGGCAATTTGCAATTTGGTTCCTGACATTTACAAACTTTTGCAATGTTGCTCCCAACAGTTTTTTTCGCCAATTGGTTCCCAACATTTACATTTTTTTGCAATGTGGCTATAAAAGTAACTGAGCGTTAGTTTTCTAACAGATTTTATGCCATGTGACTAGCACATGACGTTTTAAGATATTCTTAAAGCTACACATATCCGATTAATATGATTCTTTTTTAAAATTGAAGCTAATATTTAAATCGTTTTTTTTGGAAATTTATTGGGTAGTTGGATTATTTTTACATTTAATCTTAATTTTAAATATTAAAAAAAATAAAACACATAAAATATAATCTAAAAAGATATTAGCCCAAATATGTTCCATGTGAAGTAAATTCTATATGTAGATTATCAGTTCGTAAAAATATTTGATAGAAAAAAAAGGAGAAGAAGAGGACGATGAATCGAGGGAAGAGTGTATGTGGAATGGATGTTGCAAGAAAGTGGCAGAGGGTGGAGACTAATAAACTTTAGGAAAGATACATATAGAAATTACTTCATATGAAACTTATTTGGGCTAATGTCTTTTTTAGATTATATTTCACGTGTTTTTTATTTTTTTAATATTTAAAATTAAGATTAAATGTAAAAATAATTAGGTACCTAACAAATTTCAAAAAAAAAATATGTTGTAGATTTAAATATTAGTTTCAATATAAAAAAAGAATCATATCTATTGGATATGTGTAGCTTTACGAATATTTTAAAACGTCCTTTAAAACGTCTTGTGCTAGTCACATGACATAAAATCTGTTAGAAAACTAACGCCCATTTACTTTTATAGCCACATTGCAAAAAAATGTAAATATTGGGAACTAATTGGAGAAAAAAAACTGTTGGGAGTAACAATGCAAAAGTTTGTAAATGTCAGGAACCAAATTGCAAATTACCCTTTTTTTGTCTCAAAATAATTTTTTTTCTCAAATTAATTTTTTTTTCTCTTATTAAATTATTTTTTTCTCATATAAAAATATTTTCCGAAAAACATTTTCTATAGATTTACCAAACAACCAAAAACATGTTTGTCATTTTCCGAAAAATCATTTTCCGTAAGTTGTTTTACGCGAAACAAACGGAGCCTTAAATCTGAGTTGAGGAAGATGGGAGGGAAACAAGGGACGCCAAGGAATTTGGGGACGCAGCCCAACGACCACCATCAATAACTTCTTCGTCTCCTCAATTCCGGCAAAATCGATTTCTGTTTGCTCGAAAATAGAAATTCCATACGTGAAATCAACGAAATTGATGTTACTATGATAGTGAAGATAGGGATGGATGTTGAAGG
Organism: Campanula takesimana; assembly: GCA_026119855.1. Taxonomy (NCBI): domain Eukaryota; kingdom Viridiplantae; phylum Streptophyta; class Magnoliopsida; order Asterales; family Campanulaceae; genus Campanula; species Campanula takesimana. The sequence goes on along the minus strand of JAOWBW010001302.1, from coordinate 24,443 downwards.
AAAGGTCGCGAGGGAGGTCGATGAATATGGTGGCGCTGGGGAGGAAGACGAATGTGGTGGCGGTGGAGAGGTAAGGGTAGGAGACGGAGTTGGCGTGAGAGAGAGAGAGAGAGAGAGAGAGAGAGTGGAATATAGGTATGATATTTTCCATTCCCAAATCCATGCTTGAAGCCCTTTAAGATTTCAAAATTTTCACTAAACCCTATGATAGCAAAAATCAATTACAAATTTATCCTTCCCGTACATCATGTGCAAGGCACATGCTACTTAACCGACTTTTCTAACATAATCCGTTAAAAAGCCTTAACTGGCGACTATTTTACACGTCAAGGTCTGATCTGGCGGAAAAAAAACATAAGTGTCCGTTTGAAAGGGTGGTATATGACTTTAGGGTCTAAATTGTTATTAACCTTTTTTAATTTAATGAATAATACCTCTAGAATATAGAAACATTTTACGAGTATTGTAGGGACATTTATGAGATAAAATTATACTCTCTCCGTCCCAAAATGATCTTCACGTTTGACTATTCAAACTTTTTAAGGATATGAACACTTGTTTTGCTAGCCATGTTTTGTTTATGCACTTTTAAGCCTAAATAGTAGAAAGGTGAAGATCTTTTTGGGACAACGAGAAATGGCAAATGAGAAGATCATTCTGGAACGGAGGGAGTATGCTTGAAGTGAAGAGATAAAATTTTAATTCTATTTATAATAGAAAACTAAATATTTTATTCATAGAACTTGTTTTCATTCTTTTAGAGTATGGTTTTATAGAAATTATATGCTTGAAGTGAAGAGATTAAATTTTTTTCACAATGAGTTCCATGTTTACACAACTTCAAGGAAGATAATTTTAGAATTCGAATCAAATTACAATATCTAATTATAATAGAGAAGTATTACAAAAGAATAAGGAAAACAAATACAAAAAAAGAAATCTTAATTCTAGTTGACAAAAACTTGTATGAGAACACCATGCATGACCTGTCTCATTGTAGAGACGGGTCATTTTGACCCATGGCCCGGATCCATGACCCACTGGCAAAAAAAATTATTATTATTATTATTTTTGGCTTTTTTTTTGTTTTTATATTTATTTTTTTTTTGTTTTTTTTTCAGTTTGCCAAAAGTAATAGTTACTATAACTAAATGTAACAAACATGTTATTTATATGTAACAATTTGTATACATAAAAGTAATACATATATACAGAAAAGTAACATTTGTTTTTCTTCTTCGTTTGCCAAAAGTAATACTTATTATAACTAAAATGTAACGAACGTGTTACTTATATGTAACAGTGTTTATACATAATTGTAACACATATGTATAGAAAAGTAATAATTCAACCATTTACACTTTAGAACTAAAAACACTTGTGTTAGTAACATTGTAAAAATAAGAAAGTAACAATTTTTATAAACGAATATTACATTTTACTTGTATAATAACATTGAAAAACAATTTATGTTTACTTGTATAATAGTATATCTATATGTTTTTAAATAATAAGTTACAATGAGTTCAATTTATCATGATACATGTAAAAGTATTACATTATCAATAGAAATCTGTTACAATTTCATCTACTAAAATGTTACATTTACTTGTACAAATAATTACATTCATGTATATAAGTTGTTATTTTTCAAATGTTACTTTCTTTTAAAAATAAAATCAAAATACTCAAAAATAAAAAATATTCTGGAAAACACTATTACTTTTCAGTATAACGATAATTACATTTAGTTATTGTTAGTGTTACACGTATTTATAGTTATTACAGTTGAAAGATGAGTAAAATGAGCTATTATTTTTTGTAAAATTGGTGTTACGTTTACGTATAAACAATGTTACTTTATAAGTAACACAGTTATTACATTTGGTTATACTAAGTATTACTTTTAGCAAACGAAAAAAACAGTAAAAAAGTTCTCTAAAAATAAAAATTTTTTAGGCCAATGGGTCGCTGCCACGTGGTAGATTTTGAGTGGAGCGTGGGCTGGGATCCTACGCTTCGCGGAGAATTTTGTACACGGGTCATGGGTCGACCCGTCTCTTCTATGAGACGGATCTAGATGTTCTCACAAGAGACAACCTCATTCTAGTTATAGTAGAAAACTAAAAACTGAATCTGTCGGTAGCACGATCGTGCCTTGTATCAAGCACGGCCGTGCGTCTGAACCTTTTGCATAGTTGAATCTCTGATGTCAGGGCCACAACCGTGTCTAGAGGGCACGCACATATCACTGGTGGGGTGAGTTTTTCCAGTTTCCAGTGGCACAACCGTGGTGGTTGTAGAGCACGACCGTGTCATAATATTCTTATCAGGTTTAGTATCTTAATTTAGTCACAAACCAACCATAATTCATTTTCATTCAAAAGATGATTATTTTTCATTTCAATAAGATGATTCATTTTGATGTATACATTTAAAAAAAAGTATTTTTTTAATTTTTCATGTCAATATACATTAATTTTCATAAACCAACCATAATTTATTTTCATTCAAAAGATGATTATTTTTCATTTCAATAAGATGGTTCATTTTGATGTATACATTTTAAAAAAAGTCTTTTTTAAAATTTTCATGTCAATATACATTAATTTTCATCAAATATTTACTTTCATTATCATGATAATGAAATTTGCAAGAATCAACATCAAGAGAAAATTTTGAGGGAAACTAGTTTCTCCATAAGTTATAAAAAATCCTGTTTTTATAGGGGTTAAAGTTTAGGGTTTAGGTCATTTAGGGTTTAAGGCTTAGGGTTAAAGGATTAAAAAGTGGACTTTTTATAACTTATGGAGAAACTAGTTTCCCCCAAAACCAACTCCAAAATCAATTTATTCATTGTTTTCCCATCTCTTTATTGATAAGTCTATACGATGATTCATATTATTAGCTGATTTCAAATACTAATAATCACATGTTAGATTTAGAATTAGGGGTGGAAATGGTTCGGCTCAAACCGCGGTTCGGAACCGAGCCGAGCCAAACCGTGCGGTTTAGCTCGGTTTTTAAACTTATGCGATTCAGCTCGGTTTTGAAAATTGATAAACCACACGGTTCGGTTCGGCTCACAGTCTGACCCTTCAAGCCAAACCGAGCCGAACCGTGGAGCCGAGCTAGCTGAACCATAGATAGAGCCCTTATATGCACCATTGATTAAATTTAGTGATTTAATATGAACCGTTAGATTTTTTTACGAAACCCTAAATGAGATACCCTATCGTCGACTGAGTATTCATTTTCACCAAATCGACAAATCTCTCTGCAGTATCCGTATCGTCTCCATTCTCTCATCTTCTTCAGTTCACCCACGGGCCACGACCTAGCTTCCGTCATCATCCTTCCACCCGCCGACGCCATTCCTCCGGCCAACGTCCTTCCTCCATCTCACTCCTACGCAGACCTCCCTATTCAAGAGAATCAAGACATATGCTAATTGAAACCCTAGCTCGACCTTTCAATTTTCCGGCGATTAAAGGTAAGTTTCATCCCTTATGCTTCTTCTCACTCCTACGCAGGTAAGTTTCATCCCTTAGACTTTATACTCATATGAACATCAGTGTTTAATTTCTAAGGATTTATTGGATTTATTTGCACTGTAACTTAATATTACAAGTCCTTGTTAGTGCTAAGTGGTATAGTATGGTGTAAGAGTTGTGTTTCAAACCGCGGTTTAAGGCACGGTTTAAACCGTAAAATCAGACCGTGGTTCAAACCGAACCGTGATGGTTTAGCTTAGCGCGGCTTGGACTATTTTGTGGTTCAGCTCGGTTTGGGATTTCTCCAAACCGATGTATAGCGGTTTGGCTTCTAAATTACCCCAAACCGAGTTAAACCAAACCATTTCCACCCCTATTTAGAATAACAAAGATTACATAATCATTTTGTCATCAAGCAAACACAGAGACTGCTATGATTAAACTTATTTAAACATGTTTTGTACCCCTATTAGAGCTTTATTTTATCTGCGACGCCTCATTTATTTTGATATACTATACCTAATCTCTACAGTTAAGCCGACACTCATAATTTTCAAATCTCAATCACTTTAAGACTAACAACTTTGTCCATAACTTTCACGCAATCTTAATTAGCACGCTCTCCGGAGTTTGAAACTTCATGCACTGTGCGGTCACGGAAATCTTAATATAAGGAAATCTTTAATACAACATCCGTCCTATAATTATATGCACAAATTTCCTGTTTGGACGTGTCCCATTGATAAGTCATATTAAGGAAAGTAAATAATACAAATCTCACATCGGGAATTAACTATCCAAGCATTGACTATATAAAGATCCTAGGCTACTCTCATTGCCAATTGGTTTTGGTCTCAGACTTTATCATGGTATCAGAGATAGCCCAACGGCCCACGATGTTGCTCCGCGCCACCCGTAACAAGTCCACGTTGTAAGCTTTGGCAAAGCCCGGCTACACGTGAGGGAGCGTGTTAGAGACAATTATCTCACATCGGGAATTACCTAGCCAAACATTGACTATATAAAGATCATGGGCTACTCCTCCCATTGCCGATTGGTTTTGGGATGGAACCTCAAACTTTATCAAGTCACACTTTTCTAAAATGCCAAAGAATCACTACTATTCATCTCACTCATTCTCTCCCCAATTTTACTTTTATACTTACAACATCAATCAATTTCCTATTCCCTACCCCACTTTCTCTCTTCTACTTCACTTTTCACACTCACAACAACTACCCGTACTATTCATTCCTTAATTCCCGCACACAACTCATTTTGTGTACATAGTTACAGGACGGAGGGAGTATGTATTAGGATAGTATTTCAGGATTAAAAAAACTTTTTAGGATAGTCGATAATTTGATGATATGATTTCTTCTGTTTTACAAAACATATCCGCTTGTAAAAAACTAGTTTTTGTGTTAGACAATTATATCACATCTACTAAACAGATAAACATGGACCTGTATATAGACTTAAAAAATTACACCTCTTATCATCAATTGGTTTTATGATGAAACCTCAAAAATAGTCGATTGTCGGCAGTCCAGCCCATGCTCACACTTAGACCTCTCCCTACTTCTTACCCAGATCGCTTCGCTACTTTTACATGGGCCATCTCTCTCTTCTACAAGGTCCAATACCGTTATGTTGTTTCTCCGCGCCACCCGATTAATAAGTCCACGTTGTAAGGTATGTGGATTTGAAGAGCTATTCCCCTTAGCACCAATTGGTTAACTTTCAACAGTCCGTTGCCGGCAAAATCCAGCCCATGCTCACACTTGGCCTCTCCCTACTTCTTACCGCAACTTGATTCTAAGATGGTATTTTTTTTTATTATTATTAGAGAAAATTGTTTTTTTTTTTAATCTTTAAAACCCCCTTTTTTGAAAGCTAGAAACTGATAGCATCGTAATGAAAATCTGTTCTAACGGTATAAAAACAAGTTTTTCCATTGTGTTATGGAAAAACTATTTTTTTACAAAATTTGCTCCACAAGATTTGTAAACTTTAGAAAGATTAGATTTTATGTTTGCTATGCTTCTAGTTTTATAAATTAACAACAATATATTATTTTTCATGTAAACTGGAAAAATACAATATTTATTCTGAAACGTTTCAATTTTACTACCTTCATAAATTTAAAAATATCTTTCAAATACTAAAAATAATTAATTTAATAATTTAACCCCTTCAATTTTAGTTGAATTTTGTACAAATATATTATTTTAACCCTAAATTTTGATATTGCAACTATAATATTTTGACCTCTTCCAGTTTGGTAAGTAACCCCCAAAATATGCTACTCCCTCCGTCCTGGTTTAAGGTTTTTAGTTTGACTTTGCACGCTTATTAAGAAATCAAGTGTAAAACAAAGAAAAATAGGTCAACAAAAGTAGGGAGGTGAGGATATAATTGTCCAAACACTATTCATAAAGCAAATGATAGAATAGTAAGTTGGGTAAGTAATGACTTTTTTGTAATTAAATTAACCTTTTGAGGGCAAGATTATCCAAGGCACTATTCATAATTTGCCATTTATAGAATAAAGCAACTAAGAACCTTAAACTGGAACAGACAAAAAAGGAAGTTAAGAACCTTAAACTTAAACTGGGACGGAGTGATTAAGATGTTCAATAGGTTCAAAAGTTAGGCAAGGTGGAAAAGAAAAAGGTACCTCCTCCATAATTATAAACCAAAAGTAATAAACCCACACGTGTTTAGTTAAAATAAACCGTTGTTTGTTTTTATCCACTAATATTATGTTTGAAGACCGGTCTCGCCCAGCTCACAGTATGTCCGCCCAGCTTTTCTTTCTTTCCAACTTATGCCACGTGTCGCGGGTTAATTAAAAAAACTTTCAATAATTTTAAAATAAAATGCAATATCTTTAGATTTTTTAAGTCGCAAAAAAAATCTAATACATTTGTGTTTGTCTCGACGAGACGAATCAAACTACATAGGTCATGATACGGTTTGAAATTATTTTTCTAAAACATATTTTTTAACACACAAAAAAAATTGAGTTGCTTGTCTCATGAGATGTAACACTCTTTTGTACTAAAAGTAACAATTTCATCTTAAAAAGTAACACTTTACTATCAAATGTAACAGCGGTTTTACAGAAAATTTAAATCTCTTGATAGAGTGTACTCCCTCCGTCCCACCTCACTTGAGACCTAAGAGGTGGGCACAATAACTATAAAAAGAATAAAATAAGGAAAATGTGTGGTAGAAAATGAAGAGAGATAATGAGTGGGTTTGGTTTAATAGTAGGTGATTGAATGAATTGTGTGGTGGAAAATTAAGAGAGAGAATAAGTGAGTGGGGTAGATTGAATATAAAATTATAAAAAGATTACCATTTTGGGGAGTCTCAAGTGAAGTGGGACGGACCAAAATGGAAATAAGTCTCAAGTGAGGTGGGACGGAGGGAGTATATGTGATTATAATTTGTTATAAAGATGAATGTAACAATAAAAGAATGTAACACTTATTTTTTTTAATGTAACACTTTCTTTTCCGGAAATTTAACCATAATTTGCATAAATTGATTAAAGATAAAATAAGATTTACAAAAAAAAATGTAATGTTACATTTTATAATAACTGAATGTACATTTTTCTCCTCAATTGTAACAGTTTCTAGTTTGAAATGTAACTTTTCTTTCTGAAATGTGACCTTTCTTTTTGAAATGTAACAGAACATTTGCACAAAAATAAGATTAAGGATAACATAAGATTTACTCCTAAAAAAAAAGATACAATTTGCTCTATAAAGCTGTTACATTCATCTATATAGAAAATTATAATCATATACTCCTATACACTCTGTTTTATTTCAATTATTACTCTTTCTTACAACAAAAACTATCAAACTATTTATTTATTTATTTATTTTGTAAACTGCTTACAATAAAAGTGTTATTTTTAAAACTGTTACTTTTTTCAACAAAACGTGTTACATTTTGGACGATGAGCAGAGCAGTTTTTTGTTTCTTAAAAATATATTTTTTAAAAAATAAATTCAAACCATATCATGACCTATCTAATTTGATTTGTCTCGTCGAGAAAGCACAACGTAATTTTCAAAAAAAAACCGACTTCAAAATTTTAAGATATGATATTCTAAAGTTATTGGAGGTTTTTTTTTTTTAAACAAAGACACGTGTCGCAATATGAGTGGGAGCGCTTACAGCTGAACAAATACGGGTCGCGGAGCGGGCTGTGTGAGATCCATGGGTATCCGGATCCTCACCCAAGTATTTGCCTTACCTTGATACTGGACATGGCCAATCCAGACCCGTGGCGACCCGTGGAATCGGACCCGGATTTGACACGTAAAAACCGGACCCGTGCAAGACCCGTGACACGTCGGAACCGTACCCGTGTTTGATGCGGTCGGGTCCGGCTCCACCTTTCCAAAACCCGTACCCGTGCTAACCCGGACCCGTGTCAGACTAGTCAAAACCTTCAAATTTTGTTAGTTTTATAGTAAAAAGATAACAGATTTTGTCAGGGCAAATTACAATTTAGGGCCTAATGTCTACGAGGCGGTTGCAGTTTAGGGCCTGATGTCTAAAATTTGGCGATTTAGGGCTTGACATGCCAATTTTTACGCAATTTAGGGCTTTTTGACGATTTTCATCCAAATTCATGTTAAGTGGTCCGTGCAACGCATGTGAGAATAACTGAGGGGGTCAGTTGTAAATTTTTTAATATAAAAGGTAAGATTAGAAAAACTATCAATCCCAAACACTTGCTTGTACGTGAATTAGATGTGTACAACATTTTTTATGCATGAATTAATTTATTAAACAAACTATAATTTAAAGTAAATACTATTTAATTTGAGAAACTAAAATTATTTTAAAAATATTTAATATTCAAAGCTCAAAGAAAATATTAATTATACTCCCTCCGTCCCATTTGAAGCTTCATCTTTTACCAAAATGGGTGTCCTGTTAAAAGCTTTATCCTTTCCTAAAATGGTAAAAAATGTAGGCCGTTTTTTCCTCTTACATACTTAAATTATGGGACTCATTTGTCATACTCACCAACTTTCCCCTCTCACATACTCCATCCGTCCCATCTTAAACTTCAAAAAAAAAGGGAAAAATTTCCCAAAAGTCCTCTAAACAAAACAAATTTCCTAAAAAGTATAGGTATTTTTCTTTATTTCTCTCGGGTCCACTAGTTGGATCATTTATTTGTCTTAGGTCCCTGGTGTTATTAATGAAATATTGTAATTCCTGTTCTACCCTCAGCTCTAACCCTAAAGGGCGCCTGACGTCACTCCTTCCTCATTCTCAAACAACGGTTATAGAGCCCAGATCTCCATTTTCACTTGCGTTTTCTTCTTCCTCACATTCCTACGCTTCAACATTGCAGTCGAATAGCAGGTTTTGTTGACAATTTGCTTTGTGAGATTTTGTTTCCATAACCATTTTCTTTTCTATTTCTCTTGTTTGTTAATTGAATTGTTTATGATTTGTAATGTTGCTTTTGTTCCCTAACTGCAATGGAACAAAAATAATCCCAGATTTTGTTTCATATTTACATTTTTTTCTGTATTTTCTCTGTTTACAATTGAGATCTTGAGTAATTAGGAAGAAAATAATGGTGTTTACTGTGAACCCTCAGTTAATGCACACCAAGTGTTTGTGTTTTTGTCTAGAACTTAGTGTTTACTTTAATTTTGAATTTGGTTTTATTGTTTCCATTATGTAGGTTCATGGATTCAGTTGTTATGTTTTTGTTGAAGTTTGGGGATCAAACTGCAGTTGGGAGGCTAAGTCAATTTGATGGTTTTCAGTCATTTGTTGAGTATGCATGTAGTAGGTGGCATTTACCAACCAAAGATAACATATCATTTTCTTATTGTCTAGTTGGAAATCCACGGTGTGTTTTGGAGAATAATGATGACTTCTTGAACATGTCTATTATGGTTCGACGTGCTGGGATAGATTGTATTGAGATTGAAATGAATGAATCATATGTTGGCGAATCTTCCACATCTACTGTTTGTGGTCCTAGTGTACAACCTGATGTTGATAATACTATTGTCACTAGACATGATGAGATTGTTACATTTTTTCGTCATCCAGAAAAGGAATTGTTGAGTGCAAAGTGGGTTAATGAAATCCAAGGCGTTGGGCAGTTTTTTGAAGGGGGGGTTAATGAGTTTCGCATTGCCTTGTGTAAATTTGCCACTCAAATTGGATTTGATTTTGACTATGTCAAAAATGATAAACAACGTGTCACTGCCCAATGTAGGCATAAAGAGACTAAAGGATGTCCATGGAAGATACACGCGTCGATTGAAAAATCCAATGGCTACGCATATATAAAGAAGTTCACTGGAGAGCACACATGTGCTGATGTTTGTAGAGGTTCTATGGGTAAAAGAATTTCTTCAGATCTTATTTCAATGATTATAATAGATATTGTTCGTGGTAACTCATCGATTAGTCCAACTGAAATTGTTTCCATGATTAAGAGAGATTATGGTTTGGATATCAAATACAATGTTGCTTGGAGAGGTGTGGAGAAAGCAAAGGAAACTATATTTGGTGATTCAACTTTGTCGTTCAATCATCTTCGACGATATTTTGAAAAATTGAAATCTTTAGATTCAAGCAGTATAGTGGTTCTAGATTATGATACAGAAGATGGCCATTTCAACAGGTGTTATGTTTCCTTTGGGGCATGTGCAAAGGGATTTGAGTTTTGTCGTCCATTGATTTTTCTTGATGGGACATTCTTACATAGGAAGTACAAAGGTATTTTGTTATCGGCAACTGCAAAAGATGGAAACAATGGTATGCTTTTATATTTTAAAGAAAGTTCTTCGTTTTTAAGTGTTTTTTATCAAATTTAATTGTTTTGAGATTCATATCTCAGAGCATTGTTATCACATAGGCCTGGTACCATACATATTTGCTGGATATTATTCTTATTTATTGCATGAACTAACATAGTTTCGTTGTTCATTCTTCTTAGGTCTTTTTCCTATTGCTTTTGCCATTGTTGGATCTGAGAATATAGACAACTGGACTTGGTTTATTGAACAACTTCGGCCTACTATTGCTGGAAGACAAATAACTTTTGTCTCTGATCGTCACCCAGGCATCATTTCTGCGGTGAAGGATAAAATGCCCTTTTCATACCACTCTTTTTGTATGGTCCATATGAAGAATAACCTTAAAGTGAAAATGAGTGGCTATGGCAAGGAAACAAAGAAAAATATATTATTCAACTTTGGACAATGTGCTGCAGCTCCAACAGAGGAACTATTCCAGTATTATTATGCTAAAATATTGGAAGAAGGGAGTAACAAGGTCCATGAGTTTTTAGATAACCTTCCTACTGCCAACTATGCTAATGTGTACTTCAAAGGTCAGAGATATGGAGAGATGACATCTAACGCAGCAGAATCTTTTAATGCGCAAATTAAAGATGCTCGTGGCCTGCCAATTACAGAATTGATCGACAATATTAGGCTGAAGTTAATGAACCAAATGTCCAAGCGCAGGCATGAATCATTGAGTTGGACGTCAGTGTTGTGTCCTATAATGGAGAAGAGGTACAAGGAAAATTTTGACAATTCTAGAACATGGCATATATCTTCATCATCTGATCATATTTTTGAAGTCCACTCCATTCCATCTATGTCTGTCAACATTTTGGAGTGTACTTGCTCATGCGGGAAATGGCAGTTTGAGGGTTTTCCATGTTTACATGTTGTTGCTGTTTTGTTCAAGACAAAAGATAACCCCTTGGATTTTGTGCAGCCATATTTTCATACTGACTACTACCAGAAGTCTTATTCTTTGCCAATTCCTTCAGTGATTACATTTGGCGAGCCACCAAATATTGAAGATGAAGGAACCTTTATACTCCCTCCAATTACAAAACGTGCACCTGGCAGGCCAAAGATAAAGCGTATCCCATCAAGAGGCGAATATGTGACAAGAAAGATGAAGTGTGGACGTTGTGGACGAGTAGGAACTCATAACAAAAAAACATGTCAAGAAACACTGTAGTAGTTTTATTTGATTAAGTATGAAAAACCATTTTTTAGATTTTTAAGACGAGTGATTTTATTGTGAAGTTGAACTTCTGCTATTACATACACATTATTGGAATTTATTCTATTTGTGTTGGATATAGATGTAGTTGGTTTTATAAGTAAATGTTTTTTGATTTTTGTTGTTTATGATTTTTCACTCCTTTTTAATACTCATTCTTGATAAAAAAAAAATATCTTTATTCACAAACTAAATGTCCGAGAGTCATGTATCAGACATGAATCATATGTTTAATGATATGTTGATATATTTTTATATAAAAAAGACATGTCTCAGACTCTTTGTTTTTCTGAGGCACATGTCTCAAATATTTCTGTTTTTTTTGAGGCACATGTCTCAGACACTTTGTTTGATCTGAGACATGTGACATTGATCTTAGTGTTTTTATAGGTCTATGACATGGCTCTCAGTCTTTTTATTTTTATAGGCCTGTGACGTGGCTCTCACTATTTTCATAGGTCTCTAACATGGCTATTTGTGCTTTTATATGTTTGAGACATGTTTCTCAGTTTTTTTTATAGGTCTGAGACATGTCTCTTAGTGTTTTTATAGGTCTGTGACATGTCTCTATGTTTTTATAGGTCTGAGACATGTCACCCAGTGTTTTTATAGGTCAGCGACATGTCTCTATGTTTTTATAGGTCTGTGATATGTCTCTCAGTGTTTTTATAGGTCTGCGACATGACTCTCGTTGTTTTTATAGGTCTGAGATACGTCTCTCAGTGTTTTATAGGTATGTGACATGTCTCTCAGTGTTTTTTAGGTATGCGACATCTCTCAGTATTTTTATAGGTTTGAGATACGTCTCTCACTGTTTGTATAGGTCTGTGACATGTCACTCAGTGTTTTTATAGGTATGCGACATGTCTCTCAGTATTTTTATAGGTTTGAGATACGTCTCTCACTATTTTTATAGGTCTGTGACATGTCACTCAGTGTTTTTATGACATGTCTCTCAGTGTTTTTATGACACATCTCTCAGTGTTTTTAAAGGTCTGCGACACGTCTCTCAGTCTTTTTAATAGGCATGTGACTTGTGTCTCAGTGTTTTTATAGGTCTGCAACATGGCTCTCAGTATTTTATTGGTCTGCGACATGGCTCTCAGTGTTTTTATTAGGGGTGGAAATGGTTCAGTTTAGCTTTGTTTGGGTAATTTAGAAGCCAAACTGGTATACATCGGTTTGGAGAAATCTCAAACCGAGCTGAACCACAAAATAGTCCAAGCCAAGCTGAGCTAAAACATCACGGTTCGGCTCGGCTCGGTTTGAACAACGGTCTGATTTTACGGTTTAAACCGTGGCTTAAGGGATGAAACTTACCTTTAATCGCCGAAAAATTGAAAGGTCGAGCTAGGGTTTCAATTAGCATATGTCTTTGTTTTTTATGAGACACATGTCTTGGAAATGATTTTAGTAATTATGGTTTAAGGGTTTTGAGTTCTCATGGTTAATGAAGATTAGGGTTTAAAGGTTTAAGGTATAAGAGATTAAGGTTTAGGGTTTAGGTTTTAGGGGTTGAGGTGTTCAATTTTTAGGGTTTAGGGTTTATGGTTTAGGGTTTAGGAGTTGAGGTGTTCAATTTTTAGGGTTTAAGGTTTAGGGCTCACAGTTTAGGATGAACAGTTTAGAATTTAGGGTTTACGGTTCATGGTATAGGGTTTATGGTTTATGACTTTTATTGATTACAACTTAAGGGTTTTGAGTTTTTAAGGTTTAAAATACACAATAAACGATTTAGGATTTACCATTTAAAATTTAGGGTTTAGGATTCATGGTATAGGGTTTATGGTTTTGGGGAAGTTGAGTTTTTTGATTCTTGGGTACGACGATATCAAATGGGGCCATCTAGAGTGAAATACTCCACCACTCCACCACTTGACCTAGTAGCACGACGCTCGGATTGTTTGTTCTAGATCTTTGGTCTCATTCCACAATGACCATCTTACAAGTTGCTTTCCACAATACTCAACAAACAACAACATAGTTCCCATACGCACCAATCCCAACTGAGACTGCCACACCAATCCCCGCACAATAGTTGCATGCCTGTGTAAATAAGCTAACACAAATCTTCCAAATAGTATTCTAACCCATGACCTTCCCTGACACTAACCAAAAATACATCAGAACCAAGTTACTAATATGAAGTTATAAAACAGTATGACAATGAAATAACTAACAGAATTTTAACATTGAACAAACAACAAATAGTATCAAGGTTTAATTGTTTCTTCTAAAATATGCTATTCCGGACTTGAGATTAAAAAAGTTACTTTTCCTTCCCTGACACTAGAAAACATACACAATTCAATTACATAATTGGTGTTACATTATCCTTATCATCAGCCAGAAAATCATGAAACATTTTAGCTCTAAACAGGTGAGGAGCATCATTTTCGTAACTTGTGCTGACTTCATTTCTTTCATATACGTCTACAGCTTCCATCAAAACAAATATTCCACAATCTAAACTGCCACATCTTTGTTGTGGTGCTGTTTTTACTTCTGTGAATACTTCCGGGATTAGCTCCCAATTTGGCAAGTCTTTTGGCTTAGATGACTTCATTATGCGCCTGACATGATTGAACTGAAATAATACAAATTTTGTCAATAATTAAATGTGTGTTTAAATAAAAAAAACGATCAATTATATTTGTTATGTACTTACCACAAGTCTTGCATCTGGTGCATACTTATCCTTCCCTTTTCTTTCCCTCAAGGAATTGTAGTAAAGAAATTCTCCTGTCTCTGCATCGAGAACAAGGAGAGTCCAGTGCTCATGAGTACGATTGCCTGATGTTGTGTGAATAGGCATCAAAATGAACCTTTTGGAAGCAGCCAAATGTTCTTTAAACACTTTATCCACTAAAATATCCACAAGATTCTTTTTCTTCCATTTAAGGTATGACTAAAAAAAAAGTTAAAAAAAATTGTTAGAATAATTATCTCAAAATAAACAAACCAACCCAAACTTACATACTCATTATGGGTCTGAGACATGAGGAACATGCATGGTCTGAGACATGAGTAACAGGCCAGTTAATAAAAACACAACATTACTTACAGATGCACACGCAGTGATTATTCCAACAGATGAATTCTGTGAACCAGTTTTGGGTGGATCTTTCTCATATTTTCTTCTCATTATATCCAAATATCCATCCAATATCTGCCAAGATAGTTCAAATTGATTACAAATACCCAGATATAACTTCAGAGTTAATGGAGACTATGTCAAGATAGTTTTTATTGAAGTATCACACACCAATCAGTTTTTGCTTTGCAACAAAAAGTAATGTCTGAGATATAAATCACAGACTATTTTAAGGGTCTAAGACATGTCTCTCAGACCCTTAATGGTTTTGTTAATGTGTTTCGAAAATTGTTGAAAAAAAAATTAATCATCAAAGCATTAAATTATGATACCGATTCTGATGTCATAGAGTCATGTGCTAACTCCCACATATCTAAGAGAGAAACTAATGAGTTCCCTGCTCGCCATAACGTACCGCTGCAAGGAAATGTAAGTCATTATGAAGAAATCATATAATAATTATAAAATAAGATAATGTTGAAGTTATTTAATTTTTACTTACCTCCTGCCAAGAAACTTCTCATATTGCTTGTATATATCTCTATCACCCTCTTCAATTGCCAATGTTGTTTTGCTGAATTTAGCTTTGAAAGGTGGCAAGGGTTTTACAACCATTTTCCGAGTATTGTCCTCTTCCTCACCAACATCAATAACCTTTTCACATTTTCCAGCATTTTTATCATTTTTCTCTTTTCCATCTTTTTTCTCTTTTCTAGTCTTCTTCTGTTGTTTTGTTTCGACCAAAAAGTCTGCATAATCTTTTTTCTTCCTCTCTGGATCTCTATCAATGACCCTTTTCGCAAGTGAACTTGGTGATATTTGTTTCTTCTTTATTCTTTTTTTTTCCCTTCTTCTTTATCTTCATTGTTCTCTTGTTTCTGTACTCCATCATTTCCTTTTTTATGCACTTCTTCATGTACATTTTTCAGATTCCAAATCTCTTTCTTCAATGCTGCATTTTCTTCTTCAAGCTTCTTTTCTTTCCTTGCATTGGCCATCTTCAAAATCTCTACTTCTTTCTTTTTCTGTCCAAGTTTCTTTTCAATATACTGAATAGTTTTATGAGCATTTGCTGCATCTACTTCAGATGCGAATGAAACTTCTCCACTATCTATCATTAACTGCTCATTTTTCTTCAATTGACTCTCCAACTCAGCAATCGTAACGACCATAGAGTCACATTCTTCTATTAACAACTCAGCTTCACCCAATTTCTTCTCACTATCACTCAACTTCATTTTCAACTCATTAATCTCAGCAATCAAAACCTCATTTTCTCTTCTCAATTGTTCTAGACCAATCAACTTCTTCTCATTATCACTCAACTTCATTTTCAGTTCATTAATTTCAACAATCAAAACCTCATTTTCTTCCATCAATTGTTCAAGACGACTCAACTTCTTCTCATTATCACACAACTTCATATTCAGATCATCCTTTTCTCTTTTCAGGTCATTAATCTCAGCAATCATCAAAAAAATTTCTACCATGAGCTTATCAAAAGTTGTTCTTCCTACTTCTTTATTGTAATTCACTCCATCAAACTGATCATTTTTTTCCTCCTCTTCCTCGACTAATACTTTTGTTAATGAGTCAAACTCAGAACTGTTATTGTTGCAATGTGGTGAGTAGTTGAACTCAATGTGCTCACGTTCAATCTCATCATTATTTTCTTCATTTTTATCATTTGAAGCTTCATTCTCTTTGAAAAACACAAAATCTTCAAACATAGTCTTCTCTTCATCATTTAAATCCAGCTCTCCTATAATAACCTATTCAAAAATTTATAAATATTAATAGCACTTTAACTAAAAGCTTAAAAATTGAAAATTAGAGTTTGAAAGGTCTGAGATTCATATATCAGACTTTTTTAAGTGTCTGAGAGTCATGTCTCATAACACTTAAGTATCGTAGAGTAATATATGATAGTTTTCAAAAGTTTTAGACTCATATCAAACTTTTTTTAAGTGTTTAGAATCAATAACCAACATGTACATATAAAATGTAAGTATGATTTAGAAACTAACCTGACTTTCTTCCAATGGGTCAATTTTTTCAACCTTGAAGTTATCTTGTCTCTTTTGCAAATTCCATTTCATGAACCTAGGTAAAAGTTGCCTATCTGGTTCCATAATTGTCGTATGCTCACTAAACCAATACTGTATAACAAAATGATCATCCAAATGTTAGTAATAATGTAGTTATAATAAATGATCAAAAAAATAAAAGACAAGTATTAAATTATACTTACACTCAACAATGAGACGCATCCCGTAACTTTTAGTGGACTATCATGTAGTTCCTTCACAGAATGCATTAGGTAGTCACGTATGGCTTGTGCCCAGTTATAACTTTTCATCTGGTCAATGTCATCCACATAATGTATGTAGGAAGCAGGAATATGTGATCCTTTTGTTGTAAAAAATAGTGTTGCTGACACAAACACAGTCAATAGTCTCACGACATCCTCGACATCCTCATCTTTTTCACTCTCACAAATACTTTTCAAGACATCTTTGATTTTGATTATTTTGACTTTTGTTGGGCAAGTTGAAAATCGCCTTTTGATCAATCCATATGACTTCGCTTCAAATTTCTTCCTTAAATCCAACTCCTTTGACCCACAATTAATTCCAAAAATTATTGCAACATCCTTTGCTGTGACAGATAAATTCACTTTTCCTAGTTTGAAGTTTTCCTCTTCAATGTTGTAACATCTTATAATTTCTGAAATCATAAAATCCAATTTGATCTGCTTGGTTTCAAGGTTATTGTGAAGGGAGTTGAACATATTGTAAAACGGAGATTTCTTCAACTTTTCCAAATGAATTGTTTTCAATTTTAATTCCATGATCATTTTAAACACTGATTGAACGTTTGATCGGTAACCAAAAGTCTTTCTCACCCTTTTTCTCAAACCTTTAGGACTTTTTCCTTTTTTTGGAATAGCTTGTTTTGTTGATTTACCTCCCATTTTTGATTTCTTCACCTTTGAAGGACTTTTAGACTCGGCACTGCCCTTGTCAGAACTATTCTCAAATGAAGGACTTTGAACTTGTTTTGATCCAGTTGACCCCCTAGTAGGATAGGTCCGCTTTTCAACTTTGTTCTCTCCGATCTAATAACAAATAAAATAATATCAGGTCTCAACACATACGAATCTTTAGTATGATAGATGACTTTCAATCAGTTATTAGGACCTTAATAGTACTATTTAGTCTGATACACATGCCACAAATCTAAGATTCAAGTAAGAGTCGTGACTCACACTTCCAATACTCAGTTACCATCACTTTTAATAGCAATATTTTAGGTATGATAGCTGTGCCACGGTCTTAAGATTCAAGTCAGAGTCATGACTCTCACACTTGCCATGATCGGTTAACAGGACTTTTAATCGCAATATTTTGAGTACGATACATGTGCCACAACTCTAAGATTCAAGTCAGAGTCATGACTCTCACACTTCCAATACTTAGTTAACATGATTTTTAATGGAAATATTTTATGTACGATACATGTGACACAGCCCCTATGATTCTAGTAAGAGTCATAACTCTCATACTTTCAATGCTCGGTTAACATGGGCTTTAATCAAAATATATTTATGTATGATACATGTGACACATCACTATAATTCAAGTCAGAGTCATGACTCACACACTTGCCATGATAGGTTAACAGGACTTTTAATCGCAATATTTTGAGTACGATACATGTGCCACAACTCTAAGATTCAAGTCAGAGTCATGACTCTCACACTTCCAATACTTAGTTAACATGATTTTTAATGGAAATATTTTATGTATGATACATGTGACACAGCCCCTATGATTCTAGTAAGAGTCATAACTCTCATACTTTCAATGCTCGGTTAACATGGGATTTAATCAAAATATATTTATGTACGATACATGTGACACAGCCCTATGATTCTAGTAAGAGTCATAACTCTCATACTTGCCATGATCGGTTAACATGGGCTTTAATCGCAATATTTTGAGTACGATACATGTGCCACAACTCTAAGATTCAAGTCAGAGTCATGACTCTCACACTTCCAATACTTAGTTAACATGATTTTTAATGAAATATTTTATGTATGATACATGTGACACAGCCCCTATGATTCTAGTAAGAGTCATAACTCTCATACTTTCAATGCTCGGTTAACATGGGCTTTAATCAAATATATTTATGTATGATACATGTGACACAGCCCTACAATTCAAGTCAGAGTCATGACTCTCACACTTCCAATGATCGGTTAACATGGGCTTTCTAATAGAAATATATTTTGTGTATGATACATGTGACACAGCCCTACAATTCAAGTGAGGTCATGACTCTCACACTTTAAATGCTCGGTTAACATGGCCTTTTAATAGAAATGTTTTGAGCGCGATACATGTGACACAGCCCTAAGATTCAATTCAGAGTCATGACTCTCACACTTCCAATGCTCGGTTAACATGAGCTTTCTAATAGAAATATATTTTATGTATGATACATGTGACACAGCCCTACAATTCAAGTGAGAGTCATGACTCTCACACTTTAAATGCTCGGTTAACATGGGCTTTTAATAGAAATGTTTTGAGTGCGATACATGTGACACAGCCCTAAGATTCAAGTCAGAGTCATGACTCTCACACTTCCAATACTTAGTTAACAGGACTTTTAATAGAAACATTTTTTATGTATGATACATGTGGTACAAGACTACAATTCAAGTCAGAGTCATGACTCACACTTCCAATACTCAGTTAACAGGACTTTTAATAGAAATATTTTTATGCATGATACATGTGACACAATTCTATTTTAATATATATTAAACACTTCCAATACTCAGTTAACAGGACTTGTAATAGAAATATTTTATGTACGATACATGTGACACAATACTATTTTAATATATATTAAACACAAAAACTCTAATTATAGATCTTTGAAATACCTTTGAATGAGTTTTTGTTGGCCTCTTCCTCTTTCGTGGGCGAGTTTCATTTGATTTGCTATCCTCCTTTTCTGAATCAGTGCGCTGTGAATCACTATACTCTGAATCAGTTTTCTTTGATGGAGTCTTTTCTTCATCATCACTAAGCAGAGCTAATTGAAGTCCATTTTTAACTTTATCAAAGTCCATGGAAGATGGACTATCCTCATCTCTGAGCATAGTGTCTTTCAATTTAGTTTTCCTCCTCTTAGCCACATGTTTGATCGTCATCTAAAAACATATAAAACTAACTATTTAGTTATCAGACCTATAAAATGAAGTTACATGTCTCAGACACAAAATGTTTGAAGCTACATGTCTCAGACACAGAATTTTTGTTGATACACCATATATTTTGAAGTATCAGACACTTCAAACAATCAAATTAACTAGAAAATTTTCACTAAAGCATACAAACGAGTAGTTCAGAAAACTAAAAATTAACTTCAAATCTACTAATAATACTCGATTTCAGCAGAAATTGGAGCGATTTTGGGGGTTTCTTCGATTATGTTTGTGTGTGCCCTAGAGAGAGTGAATTCAACAATTTATACATAAGATAGTATGAATCTAACCCTAATATATTCGATTACCTTCGATTGAAGAAGAAATTCAGTGGAATTTTTGAGTTCCTTCGACTATGCGTGCGCCCTAGAGAGAGAGAGAGAGAGGGGTTCTGGCCGATCGAAGAGAGAGAATGAAATTTGTGGAATGAATCGTAACTCCACCAAACCCGCTACTTTAGCCCTTATAAACGAGGGTATTAAGGTCCAAAAATTGTTCCTGGGCTTTTGAGAAATAAAAAAAATCTGAAGTCCTTATAACTAATAAAAGTTTGTACGGAGGGCTTTTAAGAAAAATTCTCAAAAAAAAGTGGGCACAAAAATTAAGAGGGGAATCTTTATATTATAAAATATAGATAGTGGGGTAGAGTGTTGTGAGTATAGAAAGTGGGTAGGAGAGAGAAAGTGGGGTAGGGAATAGTTAGTGGAGAGTTGTTGTGTGTATGACATGTAGGTCCCACTAAATAAAAAAGTATAAATAACTTTCATTTTTTGGATTTTGAAGTTTAAAATGGGACACCCAAAAGGAAAGTTTTTGAAGTTTAAGATGGGACGGAAGGAGTATTTAAATTGTAGGCCCTACTTGTCATACTCACTAACTTTTTCCCTCTCACAACCCTTTTTACACACATCACTTTTCTTAATTTATGTGTCATCACCAAAATGGTGAAGCTTCAAATGAGACGGAGGCAGAAAAAAATACAAAAAATTAAAATAAATTAATATCTAAAATGATAATAAATCTAATTTCAAAATTTATCAATTTTTAAAAAAAGATCGTTTTATTTATTTATAGCAAAATAAAAAGAGCGATCTATTGGATTATAGTTTTTTACGTACAGGGCCATGGCCGCCGAGCAGCAGCAACGGCTAGATTCCCGATGACTCACCGGATTTGGGATGGGGTAATTTGCGAAATGGAGGTCGCCGGAGATCCGGCGATGAATATGTCGGATTCCATTTTCGGATTTCTTGAGGAAAATTTCGAGATTTCTCCTGATAGTTCCACCGGAAGCGAGGGCTGCCGGGAAATTGAGGAGGAAGAGGAAGAAGATTTGGAAAGTATTGAAAATAATAAAAGCTTTTGGGAGAGCCAACATCAACAATTACAGGCAACCTTGTACAGGACCACTGCTTTAGAATCAAGAATAAGAAATTAAACAAAGGCCGGACTTAGGGAAGCACAACTGGCCGGAGATGTTTGTACTTGCCGGAGACCTGTCTCCGGTGGTTGTCGGGATTGCTTAATGAGGGTAATCTGTGGTCGCCTTCCAAGATTCACGGTTCGGGTCTGGGTCCTTCATTTTGAGAACTGTACCCGAACCCGTACCCGTATAACCCGTCCCCGTACCCGTGTTTGGCCATGTCTACTTATACTACCTCACCCAGTCGCAAGTCTTTAATAAGCAGAGCCGTCAAATTCGTTGACTTTCTCTCTCCTCTCCCTTAACACTTTTTCTATTTCCATCACGTGGAACCCGCCGCACCACTCGGGACGGTGGATTTTTTCTTTCTCTTCTTTCACGAACGAGTCAAACTCAGTCTTGACCAAACGAAACCCCGTCTCATCCAAGTAAAATCCTATTCTCTGCCACCTGTCACCAACCGTGACGCACCGCCTTACGCACTTTATCAAACCCACCATCCACACACACGCATTCGAAAAAGTCAACATTTTGTCTTAACATAAGACTTGGACTCAACCCTTTTTATAGCCGCTCCCATTGCTCCTGTGAAAGACTCTTCCCCACTCCACAACTCCCATACCATACCCCTGCCTTATTCTCTCTGTGCAAGAGAGATCTCTTGCACATAATAAAACACACACAAAATCACGCACAATATTTAGTCTTGATTTATGGAAAGAGAATGGGGTACCGTTACCCTAGCAGATAATCATAATTCTGAACAACATCCATTTTCCTTCTATTATAACAAGTCATCTCCTAGGTTTGACCATCAGCAGCTGAGAAGACCAACTACTATGTTTTCCGGTAACCGTGGCCGGTGTGGAGAGAGACCGGAGAGCAAGCGGCGGCGACCGCATCGGCTTCCTCCGCCGGCGATGATGATACCAACGATCATCATCGGACGGTTGTGGGTCGTGAAGTTGACTTCTTTTCTTCCAACAAGGTTGTCGTCAAGAAGGAGCATTCACATGTTGAATCTAATATCAAGACTGATTCAGATGTAAATGTAAGCATCATTTCCCACCTCAATAATGATTTTTTTTTTTTTTAATTTCTTGTTTTTATTTAAATTAAAGAATTTTATTTGTTTGCAACTTTGTAATGATTTGGTATTTGTTTTCTTGATCTATATAGACGGGTTTACACCTTCTGACTACTAACACCGGAAGTGATCAATCATCCGTCGATGACGGAACCTCCTCACCATTGGAGCCAAAAATGAGGTAACATAATCTAATTCATTTCCTTTGTTACGGATTTAATTTCATTTTTGAACTGTAATTATCGCAACCAAATAGCTTTAGCTTTTAAGCGGTATCCGGTGTTCGCTTCTCATGCATGCGGGGGAGATCTTGAGTTCGAATCTTGTTAGATTTGTGTTAGCATGTTTAAAGACTCAGTTGCAGCAATCATGACAATATAAATTAAATATAAAATAAAAAACTGTAATTATCTCTAATCATAAATGGTGAAGTTATTAATTAAAAGGACCAAAGTTTTTTAGATTTTTTTTTAGTATTGAAATTGTCAATTCTCATTAAAATTACCCAATTTTTATCTGACCGGAAATTTTAAGGTCATAAATTCAGTTTTTTTATTAAATAACTTGTTTTTTCACAAGATTATGGGAATTTCATATGCTAATTTATGGTTTTTAAATTATCAAATTTCAGCTAGCTCTATTACAAATTGACTGCTGGAAAGATTGAACACAGAGAATCAAAGGTTAAGGACAATGCTTAATCAAGTGAGCAACAATTACAATGCACTTCAAATGCATTTCGTTACCCTAATGCAACAACAGCAGCAAAATCCTCCAGCAACTGAAACCACTCAAGAACAACCTGGCAGCTCAATAGTAGTCCCAAGGACAGTTCATGGATTTAGGCCCAAGTGGTTCGGGTGCCCCTCCGGCCCCCAATCGATGAGCCAACTCTTGACACTTCTTCAGAAGAAAGAACCCAATCTGGCTCAGCTGTTAAATCCAAACGGGAAAAGAATCGGTCGTGAAGAGACACCCCGGATTCGGAAGGTTGGGGTCCTAACAAGGATTCCTAAATTTGAACATTCCGAAGTCGATTGAGCAAGCCGCCTGAGGCCACCATGCGTAAAGCCCGTGTCTCAGTCCGTGCCCGATCAGAAGCACCATGGTACGTATCTCGATCCCGAGTAATACTAAAAATTTGGATTTGAGGCCTGTGCAGTTGAATTAACACGAAAATAAGATTTTTCAATTATATCAAAATAATGTTACTAATTTCAAGTCATTATTAAGTGAGTCGCGTTCATATGACTTTTACTGTGTGTCAGGTGTGATCTATTTTCATGCATTAAAACGCCATTTTGATTAAATTAATTCAATTGGATGCAGGATTAGCGACGGATGTCAATGGCGAAAATACGGACAAAAAATGGCGAAGGGCAATCCATGTCCACGAGCTTATTATCGTTGCACCATGGCCGTAGGATGCCCTGTTCGTAAACAAGTTCAAAGATGTGCAGACGACCGAGCCATACTTATAACCACATATGAAGGCAACCACAACCACCCTCTCCCGCCAGCAGCCATGGGCTATGGCTCAAACCACATCCCGCTGGCAGCCACCATGCTCCTCTCCGGTTCCATGTCTAGTACGGACGGGCTCATGAACCCGAATTTCCTAGCCCGGGCAATTCTCCCCACCTCATCAAGTATAAGCCACAATATCTGCATCCGCCCCGTTTCCAACTGTCACATTAGACCTTACACAATACACCCAATCCATTTCAAAGACCCCCACAACCAAAAATGCCTCCGCCCCTGCCCTACCGGGCCCCACCACCTGGTTTATTCAACCAATCGAAATTTGCAGGGCTCCATAACGCTGACCAGTAAAACCAAGCAGTGGCGAGCCACCATGGAGCACCGCCTCAATATCATCAACCGCAACCGCAAACATCCTTTGCTGACACCCTAAGTGCCGCCACTGCTGCTATAAACCGCCGACCCAAACTTCACTGCCGCCCTAGCTG
>JAOWBW010001301.1:280749-359722 GCA_026119855.1 Campanula takesimana | reverse complement strand
CGAGGACGCCGGATCCGAACACCGGACAAAAAGTTGATGCCAAATCTGAACTCCGATCAGAATGAGGACGCCGGATCTGTAGCTTTTCGTCTAGATCGGAGATAGTAGGTGGTGGCTCATAAAAAGAAGATAGGAAGAGAGGTAGAAGTGATAGAACAATTTTAATCCCTGAATGCCACACTCATATTTAAGTAAGAGAAAGAGGAAAGATGAAGCGGAAGCATGTAATAAAAGTATACCTGTTGAATCCATTAGTGTGTCTTGAAGGGAGATCAAGGATGATGAAGATGTAGGGAGATGATCTTCTAAATGAGAGTGTCTCTTAAGTTTCTCAGAATTTCTTCTAAATAATTATGAAGAGAGTATGTAGAGAGAAAGGTAAGAATCAAAGTATGTTTAAGGCTTGATGGAGGGGCCTTTATATAGTAAACATTGTGACACTTCAAATAGGGACCATACCTATTCATTTCCAAAGCAATGTTGATTTACCATCTTGCCCATCAAAGATAGATAAATAACATTTCAGGATTCTACACATTGACTATTTTGACCATACTTTATATTAATGTCATAGTTATGATTTTATTTATGGAAGGTACCAAATTATTTGTGTTGCAAGCCACATTGATCTAACAATCTCCCACTTGGGTTGCAAACAAATTTCTTCCTTAAATCATAAGTACAACATAAATGATAACCCAAATGTGCACTTTGTTATCACTTATAACAATCTCGTCCATTAGCCATACAAGTATAGAACTAAAGGGGCAGTCGTTGTAATTGATTCGCAACTAAACCCACTATAATTACATATACTAATTCAACTAAATGACATAGATCAAAAGTATGGATGTGTAGCATGGATCTTAATGAATATATACATATTCTTCCAACTAGTCCAACTTTAACCAAATGAGATCTCTCAATAATAATACTAGAACAATAAAATTGAAGAAACAACACAAACTCCCACTATATTAAATGTTATCAAAAGTTGTTACACCCATATGAGCAACATGCTCGTGAAACACTAAAGGTGATAACGCCTTAGTAAACGGATCCGCTAACATAGAGTTTGTACCAATAAGTTGTATTTCTATTTGTTCTTTTTGTACCTCTCTCTTACAACAAGAAATTTAATGTCAATGTGTTTAGACTTTGACGAGCTCTTGTTATTGTTGGAGTACAGACCGCTGCCCTATTGTCACAATATAGCTTAATAGGTCTTTCGACGCTATCGACAATACGGAGTCCCTCAATGAATTTACGCAGCCATATAGCTTGATTGGATGCCTCAAACAAGCAACAAACTCGGCTTCCATGGTAGAGGAAGTTACGAGTGTCTGCTTGGCACTTCTCCAAGAAATTGCTCCACCGCTAATGTGAAGACATACCCAGACGTTGATTTACGGCTGTCTTGGCATCCAGCAAAGTCGGAATCGGAATACCCAATGATCTCGAGATGATCCGACTTTGAATATGTAAGCATGTAGTCCTTGGTGTTTTGTAAGTACCGCATCACTCTTTTGGCTGCGACCCAATG
This sequence comes from Campanula takesimana, assembly GCA_026119855.1. Lineage (NCBI taxonomy): Eukaryota > Viridiplantae > Streptophyta > Magnoliopsida > Asterales > Campanulaceae > Campanula > Campanula takesimana. The sequence continues at coordinate 358,179 of JAOWBW010001301.1, read as the reverse complement.
TTCTCTCCCCGGATTGCTTTAGTATCGACCAAGCATCCCAACATAAAAGCTAAGTCTGGACGAGTACAGACTTGAGCATACATTAAGCTTCCTACTGCTGAAGCATAAGGGATGTTTTCCATATACTTGGTTTCAAAATTGTTTTTGGGAGATTGATTAAGACTAAATTTATCTCCTTTAGAGACAGGGGTGTCATGTGGTTTACAGTTTTGCATGCTAAATCTTTGTAATACCTTCTCTATATAGGCCTTTTGTGATAATCTTAAAGTACCTCGTGAGCGATCACGGTGTATTTGGATTCCTAATACAAAAGATGCCTCTCCAAGATCTTTCATTTCAAATTTCTTTGAAAGAAATTTCTTAGTGTCTTTAAGAAGGTTCAAGTCATTACTAGCAAGTAAAATATCATCCACATATAAGACTAAGAATATAAAATTACTCCCACTGAACTTATGGTATATACAATCTTCACCAAGATTCGTTTCAAAACCAAATGAAAGAATTACTTTGGTTAAATTTTAAATACCATTGACGGATGCTTGCTTGAGCCCATAAATGGATTTCTTAAGTTTACAAACTAATTGATTAGTTTGTTCAAATCATTCACCATTTCTGATTTCTTCATATAAATGGTTTCCTCAATGTCTCCATTGAGAAAAGCAGTTTTTACATCCATTTGATGAAGCTCAAGGTCATAATGTGCCACTAAAGCCATAATGATCCTAAAGGAGTTTTTAGAAGACACCGGAGAGAATGTTTTCTTTGTAGTCAATACCTTCCTTTTGAGTGAAACCTTTGGCAACAAGACGAGCCTTATGTCTTTCCACATTACCTTGTGAATCCCTTTTGGTTTTAAATATCCATTTACAACCAATCGGTTTCACATCCTTCGGTAATGAGACAAGATCCCAAACGTCGTTGTCTTTCATAGATTTTAACTTTTCATTAATGGCATTGATCCACTTATGAGAATTAGGACCTTTAATGGCTTCATGGAAGGTGAGAGGCTCATCTCCCACTAAACTAGGTGTCATTCATTCTCCGCAAGATACACCTCATAATCATCCGAAATGGCACTTCTTCTAACTCTATTGGATCTCCTTAAAGGCACTGGTTCTTCCTCATTTTGAGGTTGTTGAATTTCCTTATTTTTGATCAACATTTTCATGTTGTTCAATATTCATAGGGGAGTCAATATTTGAATTTGTTCCTCTTGAATTTCAGGTACAAGTACTTGATTTTCAATTGAGACTACTAAGGAAGAGGTATAGAAAAGGATTCCTCTTCCTTAAATTCAAAATTATTATTCCTAATTTCCCCTCTAAATTCAACATCCTCAAAGAACCTAGCGTTTCCTGTTTCAAAAAGGTTTTAGTTTTCGGGTTGTAAAATTTATAGCCCCTTGATCTTTCGGCATACCCCACAAAGTAGCAACTAACTGTCTTAGCGTCCAGTTTTCCTTCGTTAGGCTTATAAGGCCTAGCTTCTGCTGGACAACCCATACATGAAGATGATTTAGGGACGGTTCTTATTCGCCCATAATTCATAAGGGATTTTATTGTTAGTGGCCTTAGAGGGAGCCCTATTTAGAAGATAAGTTGCGGTTTTTAATGCATCGCCCCATAATGAGTGAGGTAAAGAAGTATTAGAAACCATACTTCTTACCATATCCTGAAGGGTTCTATTACGTCTCTCAGCTACACCATTCATGCTAGGTGAACCCGACATAGTGTAGTGAGGGACAATCCCACACTCTTCCAAATAGCGAGCAAAAGGACCCGGACGTTGTTCTTCCGAACCGTCATTCCGACCATAGTATTCACCACCACGATCAGATCTAACGTTCTTAATAGTCTTACCTAGTTGATTTTCAACTTCGGCTTTAAAAGACTTGAAAACGTCCAAAGATTGAGACTTTTCATGAAGCAAATAAATGAATCCATATCGAGAGTAGTCGTCTATGAACGTAATAAAATATTGTTGACCATTCCAAGAAGGAGAATGGAATGGCCCACAAATATCCGTATGTATTAGTTCTAAGACGCTTGAGGCTCTCGAGGATACCTTTCTTTTCGAGTTTGTAAACTTTCCTTTTAGGCATTCAATGCAAAAGTCCTTTTCAGGAACATCAAGTTTATTTATGATTCCTTCTGACACAAGCTTATCAATTCTCCTTTTGGAGATATGACCCAACGCCTATGCCATAAGGTATAAGAATTTTCACTTGAAAACTTTCGCTTCTTAGATTTAGTTTCATTATTATGGGACTCATTGATTGTTTGAGTAGTGTTAAGCAAATAAAGATTATCACTACTCGATAAAGTACTAGTACCAACAATAATGGAATTGAAATATAAATCACATCTATTATTACCAATGAACAAGAGTAACCCTCTTTGTCCAAAACAGTGATAGATATTAAATTCCTTCTAAACGAAGGTACAATAAAAGTATTATTTAATACAAAATAATATCCTGTACTTAACAACAATCTAAAGGTTCCAATGCCTATGACTTCTACCGGGTTCCCAGCTCCCATATAGATGAATCTTTCATCTTCACTGGGTCTTCGGTAATTCAGGCAACCCTGCATAGACATACTAATGTGAGTTGTTGCACCAGAATCCAACCACCATGTATATGTAGGAATTGAAACTAAATTAGCCTCAGTACAAACAAGACCAAATGACATACCTTTCTTAGCACGCCAAGCGTGATACTTAGGGCAGTCGTACTTCATATGACTCGGGTCCTTGCAAAAGAAGCACTTCTTTTCCTTATGATCGTTAGATCCCTTAGGCTTCTTGTTGCTTGTTACCGCAATTTCCTTCCCTCTTCTCTTAGTCCCATGAAAAGAGGTGGATGCTAAATGAGCACCTTCAATTTTAGGTTGCTTCAACCTATCTTCCTCTTGTGTCACATGTGAAATTAATTCATTAATATCCCACTTGTCTTTTTGACAATTATAGGTCACCTCAAAGTGACCAAACTGAGGAGGAAGAGAAATCAACACTAAATGGACGAGAAGATCTTCCGATATCTCTAACTTAAGTCATTTTAGTTTAGTTGATAAGTGAAGCATTTCTAAAATATACTCCCTTAAGTTCCCGGTACCCTTGTACTTCATGGAAACAAGCTTTCTTAAACAAGAACTTGTTTCCGACTTTTCGCTTTTAGCAAAGCGCCTTTCAAGGGTCTCAAGAAAGGTTTTAGCATCAACGTCCTCGGGGACACTGTTAAGAAATGCCTCCGGGACGACATTTTTCATGATCATAAGACTTACGCGATTAGAGCGTTTCCACTTCTCAGAGTTCAAGCGGTCCTCAGCGGTGCTATCTTCACTAAGAGGAAGAGGAATAGGCTCCCTAAATGCGATGTCTATGTCCATGCAGCCCAAGATCATAGTAATTTTGTTTTTCCAAGTTTTAAAGTTTGTCCCATTAAGCATCGGAATTGTGCTCATCGCAGTAGTAATAGAAGAAGCGTTAAGTAAATCTGGGAATCGAGAACAAGAATGAATACAAAACAATAATAAGTAACTACATTATGAATTAAAAGATTAATTATATCAAATGAAATCCATCAATAAAGCAATTAACATGATATCAAAACTAATCTTTGGATTGCGAATTGACTCATAAATAACTACTTTAGATGACAAGTAATTTGAACAATATTTGATTAAATGCTTAATCTTCCTTTGGGTAGTCTTAAGCATTTAATAAAATTACCAAATGTTCATTTTATATGTCATCACAAGAATGCTTAAGACTTTCTTAGTACGTGGCGTTGTTCAACCTTAATCGTTCCACCAATCCGTTCGGATGGTTGAGGAGACCAGTCAAGGTTTCCAGCCTGATATACCATCGTTAGTCAAATGTCAAGATCTTCTTTGGAAAATTCAAGTCATTCATATCTAAAACATTCAACACTTTAATAATTTTGCATTTAAATAACGTTAATCACTTAGGTGATAATATTATTTAAATAATGAATAAAATTATTTAAGCATATAATTAATCAGGGCTTTAAGGTTTGAAAAATTAATGTTTTGTCCAAGGGAAACAAAGTTATACAGAAAATAAGTATTTTTCCAAAAAATCTGTGAACAGTGACTGCTCGGCCGAGTCACGGAAAGTGTTCGGCCGAGCACTTTAAATCAGATTGTTTGAAAATTGATCTGCTCGGCCGAGCAGAACAGAGGACACGGCCGAGCACTTTTATTTAGAACATTTTGCCCTTGTTAACATACAATGCGCGGGCGAGCAAATCCCAACGCTCGGCCGTGCAAGTCTTGGTCCGACCGGGTATAGCCAAAAATCCGACCGGATTATCAAGAGAACCGAACCGAACTCGACCAAAGATCCACCGGTTTATGTCAATTTTGGCGCCTGTTCATCTGCTCGGCCGAGCAAAACAAAGGACTCGGCCGAGCAGTTCGCGCCTTTTCATATGCTCGGCCGAGCATAACAAAGGACTCGGCCGAGCAAGGCGAATTCTGCACTTCTGAATTTTGTTTAAAAATTTCTCAAAATCAATGAATTGCAAGTAGATCCACATGGTATGTACTTAAAACATAAAACCACGTTATATAGGGATAATCTTGCTTTAAATTAGTGGAATCAAGTGAGTAGATCCACATGGTATGTTTATTACAACATAAACCATGCTTTTAAGGGATAGTCTCACATGAACCATTTTAAAGAACAAAAACTTTTCAAACCATTTACTTAATTTAGATGAAGATCATCAGTACTCTATTAACGAATTAGAGTCCCTAATCGACATCAAAAACCTAAGATTCAACAGGGAAAATGAATCATAGTTAAAGCGATTTAATGCTTTTTCTTAATACAAGAACTCAAACTCAAACTAAATAATGAGCGAGGCTCTGATACCAATTGATAGAACAATTTTAATCCCTGAATGCCACACTCATATTTAAGTAAGAGAAAGAGGAAAGATGAAGCGGAAGCATGTAATAAAAGTATACCTGTTGAATCCATTATTGTGTCTTGAAGGGAGATCAAGGATGATGAAGATGTAGGGAGATGATCTTCTAAATGAGAGTGTCTCTTAAGTTTCTCAGAATTTCTTCTAGATAATTATGAAGAGAGTATGTAGAGAGAAAGGTAAGAATCAAGTATGTTTAAGGCTTGATGGAGGGCCTTTATATAGTAAACATGGTGACACTTCAAATAGGGACCATACCTATTCATTTCCAAAGCAATGTTGATTTACCATCTTGCCCATCAAAGATAGATAAATAACATTTCAGGGATTCTACACATTGACTATTTTGACCATACTTTATATTAATGTCATAGTTATGATTTTATTTATGGAAGGTACCAAATTATTTGTGTTGCAAGCCACATTGATCTAACAAGAAGTTGACTTAAAAGAGATCTAAATCTTAAGAAGTAATATTTGACTGGTCAATAGAGGTTGAGGGGTGTATGTGGAATTAAGATCTGTAGTGAGCTCCTTATTAGGAAATTAGTAAAAGCCCCTCCTTAAAACAAAATAACACTTGTGTATGGAGGGCCCTTGAGGAAAAACCCCAATAATTTAATGATTCCTCTTCTTATTTCTAATTCAACTTGGCCACGTATAGAGCATATTCATAATCCCATAAATGCCCTATTTTGACCTTCTTGTTGTTAAAACTACTGCTCCCGACGTCCCAGTTTAATGTTCTTAGTTTGACTATGCACGCTTATTAAGAAACCAAAGCAAAAACAAAAGAAATGAGTCAACCAAAAATAGAGAGTGAAAGATATAAATGTCCAAAAACACTATTCATGAAGCAAGTGGGTGAAAGTAAGTTAGGTAAGTAATGGTTTTTTTGTAATTAAATGAACTTTTAAAGGGCAAGATTCTCCAAAACACTACTCATTCTTTTTCATTTATGGAATAAAGCAACTAATAACCTTAAACTGGGACATACCAAAAAGGAAAGTAAGAACTTTAAACTGGGACGGGGGGAGTATATAGGAGTATTCGTTATGAGCAAAATTAATAAATTTAAATCAAAAGCAAAAATTACAATAAGAATATTGAACGACATAAACCGACCTAGTAGATGGGAATCCGGACGAGAGGCCCAGCGTACCTAATGGACCTATACCGAGAGGCCCACTCACAAGCCCATGTTTATAGGTCGACATCAGTGAGGCCGAGCCGGCAGTCCTTGCCTAGGCCGAGTTCGAGAAGCCTAATCCCTAGCCGGCCTCTATGACGAGCCGAGTTGTATGACGGGCCGACTTACGTCGTAAACTTCCCATTATCGTCGGAAACCTCTGACAGAGTTATATTACAACTCTAAAATCAAGAGTCCTTATCTGAACCAAGATAACTCTCCTATCAGATAACAGGATATCATCCATCCTTATCAGGAGTCTATCTCCAAGGAATATGAGTCCTACATCACCACGGGCTTCCGGGCTTTCCTATCAAGTCGGAACTCATACACCCACGCCTATATAAACAGGTCCTCAACACAGGAAACGGGTAACGAACTTTTGGCTCTAATCTAGTCAATTGATTCTCTATTTCTAATCTCCCATATCCTTATTCTTACACCGGAGGGCCTTCACCGGTGAAGCCCCGGTGTAGTTAACATTTGTTTCGTGTGTGCAGATTCCGTTGTCAAGAACTGCTGCTGGGATTATCCGACCCGTTAGACGAAGGCTGATCCAACCAGATTTTGGCGTCATCAGTTTGGTTCCATTGCCGGGAAATCGATTGATCAGTTCTTTAGTCAGACGATTCCAAGATCATGGCCGGAGAATTAGTTGACGGGCGAGAGGCCACCCCTTCTAAGAAACTGCAAGGGACGCACCGCTCCCCGACAACACAAACACTGCTGTACAGAACCAGAGGCTCCCACCTACGGCACCCGCGCAAGGGGGAGGGATCCATACCCGCTCAAAGGGTCCGGCCCCCAATGTTGTTAACCAATACGGGCGTCGCCGACGGACAGGATCCCGCAGTAATGGGGCAGGACCATCCCAACCGCCGCCACTGGACAAAAGAGCGTTGCTTCAACAGAACGTTCACACGCTCCAACAGCTGGCCGAAGCCCAGCGGGCCCTGCTAGATCTTGACCCTGAAAATTCCATGGCTAACCTACTTCAGCCATCTGGAACGAGGGAGACAAATCTGGACGACAGAGTGAGCAGAAGGGAGCCCCTACAAAATTACAGACGGGATATGCCTCCCCGAAGCCGAGTAAGCCGCCCAGACGGACAGTTAGGAAGACCCAATCCAGATGAAGATCTGAGGGACCGCATTAATCGCCGTCGGGAAGAACAAAAAGATTGATTAGTTCTTCAGTCAGACGATTCCAAGATCATGGCCGGAGAATTAGTTGACGGGCGAGAGGCCACCCCTTCTAAAGAAACTGCAAGGGACGCACCGCTCCCCGACAACACAAACACTGCTGCACAGAACCAGAGGCTCCCACCTACGGCACCCGCGCAAGGGGGAGGGATCCATACCCGCTCAAAGGGTCCGGCCCCCAATGTTGTTAACCAATACGGGCGTCGCCGACGGACAGGATCCCGCAATAATGGGGCAGGACCATCCCAACCGCCGCCACTGGACAAAAGAGCGTTGCTTCAACAGAACGTTCACACGCTCCAACAGCTGGCCGAAGCCCAGCGGGCCCTGCTAGATCTTGACCCCGAAAATTCCATGGCTAACCTACTTCAGCCATCTGGAACGAGGGAGACAAATCTGGACGACAGAGTGAGCAGAAGGGAGCCCCTACAAAATTACAGACGGGATATGCCTCCCCGAAGCCGAGTAAGCCGCCCAGACGGACAGTTAGGAAGACCCAATCCAGATGAAGATCTGAGGGACCGCATTAATCGCCGTCGGGAAGAACAAGAAGATGAATCCCCTGGAGTGAGAATTGTAGGGGAAAGATGTCGTGGGGACGCCCGACGTCATTCGCCTCTCAGACGTGATCCACCAAGGCGCACCCCACCCCTGCAGGATCCGCCCCGGCACACTCCACCTCGCCGTACTCTTTCAGGGCATCGCCTTGAACCGATCCAAGGTGCAAGAGGACGCCGAGATAGAAGCATAGTAAGCTCCAGTCATACCTCGGCATTCAGCACAAGGGACATTGTTGACCTTAGAGAGAGACTCAACAACATTGAGATGATGAATCAGGGGCACAGGAAACCCAATGATGATTACGATGCCATGCGCCCTTTCGCTCAGAGGATTAAGGATGCACCACCTAATCCGCAGTTAAAGCTCCCACATCTAGACAAATACTCCGGCAACACCGACGCTCTGGATCACATCCAAACCTTTGAGGCCACCATGGCCCTAGTGTCCAATCAAGATGACGTGCTGTGCAAGGCCTTTGCAAGCACCTTAACAAAGGCAGCCCGGTCCTGGTTCATGGACCTTGAGAAAAGTAGCATAAATTCCTTTGCCAGATTGAAATCACAATTTCTGGAATATTTTGCTACTGCTGGGCTAGAAAGAAAAGGTTGTCTGACCTAGCCAACATGGTTCAGAGCAAGAATGAGTCCACCCTGAGTTTCTACAACCGGTTTAGGGATCTTGCCGACTCAATAGAGGAACGCCTGACCGACAGGGAGATAATTGTATGCTTCACGAATGGTCAAAGATCAGAGCAGCTAACTTATGAATTGTCGGTCAGAGAGCCCCTCACCAAAGCCGAGTTGTACCACGTTGCTTATGCCACGGCCATTGCCGAGGAGAAGAAAAAGACGTTATATGGTCACAAGGAACGAGACCGAGATCATGACAAGTCACATAACGGGAACTCTTCCCAGGGGACCAATGGGGGAAACGGCAAGGGCAAAAACAGGACCAGGGGGACCGAGACATTCACCACATTCAATAAACCGATCTCTGAGATCATGAACCTGGTGGATCTCCCTAACCCCAAGCCCCTAAAAGACAACCCGAAATACCCAAGGGATACCACAAAGTATTGCTCCTATCACCGAGATAACGGTCACGACACCGAGAACTGTTTTGCCTTGAAGAAGATTCTGCAGAAATGGGCTGACCAGGCAAGCTCAATCAGTTCATGACCAAGGACAACAAACGCCCAAGGGAAGAAGACAAAAACAATGATCAGATCGACAGGCCACCTCGGGCCAGGTTGATAGGCGTGATCCGAGAGGAAATTCCATCCAATAAGAAACTCAAGGAGCAGATTTACGAGCTAAGTAAAGTCTTCCACATCCCTCCCTGGATCCATGAGAGGGAGGAAGTGATCAGTTTTTATCCGAATGAATTGGCAGGAAACCGTGCAATGAGAGAACAACCATTAGTCATAACAGGCCGTATTGATAATTGCGAATCGGACAGACTCCTCATCGACTCCGGAGCGGCCAAGGATGTGCTATATTACCGCACCTTTAAAGAGATGGAACTTCCCGATACAATGCTGACCCCGTATAATGGAAGGCTAGAAGGGTTCACTAATCATAAGGCCGATGCCAAAGGAACCGTTGACTTACTCCTGGAAGTCGGCACTCACCCCTACAAAACCGCGGCCACGGTCACCTTCATAGTCATGGATCTAGACAGTGATTACCATGCTATCCTAGGCGCACCCAGTCAAGGAAAGTTGGGTCTGGTTGCTTCCCTCCCTCACCAAAGGGTGAAGTTCCCCACCCCGGCTGGAATCGGGTGCGTCCCAGGATCACTGAAGAATTTTTTGGAGCACGTGATGAAATCCAGGAAAGCAAAGGCCAAAATGGAAATTGATACTCCTGATAAAAGAATCACGGTTTCCAAATCAACCACGGTCACAACCTCAACGCCACATATCGGTGTTATATTGGCGAACATTGCAGATGAGCCTGACGAGTGGGTTATTCCTGACAGCGACACCCCAACCAGGGACAAGGTTACCTACGGTTTAAACGGTTTTGGTTGCATCTCGATGAACACAGCTACGGACAATTGTGATCCCACCGTTGTCCCTAGCTCGGGGGCCACACAGCCGACTGATATGGGAACCGAGATCAATAAACTGTTGAACATGGAAAACCTAAGTTTGGAAGGGGAAGACAAGGAAAAGGTCAAACAGATCATTGTCGAAACCCTAGAGTTTAGAGACGGCCCCGAACTTAAACCAGTGGAGCAGTTAGACGAGGTCGTCATCAACCCAGACTATCCAGATCAAAAAGTGAAAATTGGGAAACAACTCTCCCAACAAGAACGAGAAGAGCTCATCTCCCTACTCCAAAACAATTTGGACGTATTTGCTTGGAAAGTAGATGACATGGTGGGAGTGAAGGAAGCTGTGGCCCTCCACAAACTGGAAGTCGACAAGTTCTTTAAACCGGTCAAGCAGACAAGACGAGCCTTCTCTAACGATAAGGAAAAAGCAATTGAGACCGAGGTCGACAAAATCCTCAAAGCCGGCATCATAAGAGAGGCAACTTACCCCGAATGGCTCGCAAACGTCGTCATGGTGAAGAAGCACAACAGCAAATGGAGGATGTGCGTAGATTTTACCGACCTGAACAAGGCCTGTCCCAAGGACAGCTATCCCCTCCCCAGGATCGACAAGCTCGTAGACTCCATTGCCGGCCATCAAACCCTCAGCTTCTTGGACGCCTACTCTGGCTATCATCAAGTCAAAATGGCCGAGGACGATATTGAAAGGACGGCCTTTCAAGCTGCAGGCGGCGTATACTGCTACGTCATGATGCCTTTCGGTTTGAAGAACGCAGGAGCCACGTATCAGAGGATGGTGAACAAGGTCTTCAAATCTCAGATAGGCCAGAATACGGAGGCCTACATTGATGACATGGTGATCAAGACCAAGATCGGCAGCCATATACCAGATCTAGAGGAAACCATTAACAACTTAAAAGCTAACGATATGAAGCTCAACCCTAGCAAGTGCGTCTTCGGGGTTACAGCGGGCAAGTTTCTTGGTTTTATGGTTTCTCAGCGAGGCATCGAGGCTAACCCAGAAAAGATCCAGGCCTTGATTGATATGAGGGAGCCGACTTGTATTAAGGAGATTCAGAGGTTAAATGGGAGAGTAGCAGCACTCGGCAGGTTTATCGCTAAATCAGCAGAAAAGTCCCTCCCCTTCTTCAAAGCCTTGAAGGGAACCAAGGATTTCGCTTGGACGCCAGAGTGTTCGACCTCATTCCAGCAGCTGAAAGACTACCTCGGCTCTCCACCCCTACTTAGTAGCCCGGTCACAGGTGAGACATTGTACGTTTTCTTAGCTGCAACCGACCGAGCCGTAGCAGCCGTACTAGTCAGGGAAGAAGGCGGTATCCAGAAGCCGGTCTACTACGTCAGCAAGGCACTGTCAGATACCGAGAACAGGTACTTCAATGCCGAGAAAATTGCTTATGCCTTGGTGATTGCAGCCAGAAAACTACGAGCTTACTTCTCGGCTCATCCCATCACGGTCTATACCAATGCTCCTCTTAGAAAAATACTTCACAAGATGGACAGCTCAGGACGCCTACTTAACTGGTCTATCGAACTGACCGAGTTCGATATAACCTACAAGCCAAGGAAGACTCTTCTGGCCCAACCTCTTGCTGACTTCTTAGTCGAAGCCGCCTTTACAAGTGAACATACGGCGACCACCCGAAAGAGAAAGTTCCCTACGGACAGAGAGCCCTTGGAAGATCTACCGCCCAACTGTTGGGTCCTATACACCGACGGGTCGACTACCCAAGGACGAAGCGGCGCCGGGGTCTACTTGACTAGTCCTGCCGGCGAGCATGTTGCACGTGATTTTATCAGGTTCAAGTTCCCTGCCTCAAATAATCAGGCTGAATACGAAGCCCTAATCCTGGGACTTGAAAGAGCCAAGTTCTTTGGCGCAACAAGACTAGTAGCATACAGTGACTCCCAACTAGTGGTGAGCCAAGTTAAAGGGGAATACAACACAGAAAACCACGTGCTGACCAAATACAAAGACCTCGTCCTAAATCTGACCAAGAACTTTGAGTTCTGGGATATACGACAAGTCGGTAGAGAATACAACCTGGAAGCCGATCTACTTTCAAAGATGGCAACAGCTGCGGACTCGGACCCCCTGATCATTTACACCGACCAACCTGCCTATGAAAGACTGGAGATTTTGCTCCTAGATGACGAGGAAATGACATGGATTGATGACTACAAGGATTACTTGGAAAAGGGAAAACTCCCCGAGGACGAGTTAGAGGCCAAATCAATCAAGAAGAAGACGGCAAGATACATGGTTTGGAATGGCATCCTGTACATAAGATCATTCTCTAGACCTCTCCTAAGATGTGTTGCGCCAAAAAGCACCGAAAAACTCCTCGCCGAGGTACATGGGGGAATCTGTGGGGGACATCCGAGGGCCAGAACCCTTGCCGACAAAATCATCACACTCGGCTACTATTGGCCAAACATGAGGGAGGAAGCCCAAGCCTACGTAAAAAGATGCGACAAATGTCAACGCTACTCCGACCTGCCCAAAGTACCTGCCGTAGAGCAAAGCTTGGTCATACCGACATGGCCATTCGACATGTGGGGAGTCGACATCATTGGACCATTTCCATTAGCCAAAGGGAGCAACAAATATGTTATTGTGGCGGTCGATTACTTCACCAAGTGGGTAGAGGCGAAACCACTAGCAAAGATCACTGAAGAGAACGCCATCAACTTTATCCATGATTACATATGGTGTCGGTTCGGCGTGCCCCACACTATAGTAACCGACAATGGCCTACAATTCTCTGATGCCTTCACCGAGGAGATGAATAGGTTGGGAGTCAAGCACAAGAAGTCGTCAGTCAGCCACCCTCAAGGCAATGGACAAGCCGAAGCAGCCAACAAACTTGTCTTGAAAGCACTCACAAAGAATTTAGAAGGAAGTCAAGGAAAGTGGCTGGACGAACTCCCCCTAGCTCTATGGGCCGTCCGTACAACCACTCGGGGGCCAACTGGGGAGACACCCTTCGCCATGACTTACGGTTCAGAAGCAATGGCACCAGCCGAGATGGCCTTGCCGACATTCAGAGTAACCAGCTATGATGAGGTCGTCAATGAATACAACCGATTGCTGGACCTAGACCTAGTCGACGAAAAAAGGCTGACCGCCCAGCTCAGAATGATCAATTACAAGCAAAGAACCAAGGCCTACCATGACAGCAAGGTAAAAAAGAGAACCTTTGAAGTCGGCGACTGGGTACTCAGAAAAATTGAGTCGACACACTTGAAGTCACAACAGAATAAGCTCTCGCCAAACTGGGAAGGCCCTTATGTCATCACCCACATTATACGGGAAGGGACCTACATGCTCAAAACTCCGGAAGGAAAAGAGCTTAAACACCCATGGCATTCTGAGCACTTGAGAAAGTACTATCAGTAGCATCTCGGTTAGCTAGTTATCCTTTTTATCATCTTTTCAGTTTTAGATTTCTATAGTTGATATCTAGTTGTCTTAGTTTGACTTCATCAATAAAATTTCCTTTACTTCATTTACATCAAGTTTAGAGCATAGCACGGTCTTAGTGTTGTTTACAACGCCGAGATCATCTAACGAAGTCGATGAGCACACTTAAAGCATGACTTCTAAAGCCTAGTTTCAATCACTAGCACCCTAACGAAGTTGATGAGCACACTTATGCATAACTTCTAAAGCCTAGTTTCAATCACTAGCACCCTAACGAAGTTGATGAGCACACTTATGCATAACTTCTAAAGCCTAGTTCCAATAACTAGCAACCTAGCGAAGTCGATGAGCATACCTAAAGCATGGCTTCTAAAAGCCTAGTTTCAATAGCTAGCACCCTAACGAGGTTAACGAGCATACTCATGCATGATTTCCAAAAGCCTAGTTCTAACAACTAGCACATAAGATGACTTGAGCTGGTCCTGACGACCAGACCAAACCATCAAACCCAAACACTCGACGTTCGTCGGAACTCAATGGTAGACCACCTTGATCGGAACATATAAAGCTTATGGTTTTCCACATGGTGAGTAACCCCGGCCTGCAAACGTAGCCCGAACTGGCTATCACATCTAGTCACATCAGATCGTTGAGACATATCAAACCGAGATAAAGTAAAAACAAACTAATAGCGAGAAGGCACTTAACTGAACAGGTTAAGCAAAGGCTGAAACACCTCAAACCGAGGTTCTCAAAACAAGTGTTTACGCCCCCCAGCAAACACTGGGTCCAGGCCTACAAATACTTTGGGACATACAAAAAGTGTTTGAAACTCCCCCAGTGACGGTGGGCAGAGTGAGACAAGTGCTAAATACAACTGTTCCAAGCCAAACCGGCTTTACAAACTGAAACGTTAAGTCGTCAGATCAATCCACACCGGCACGTGCCTCATCCCCGGTTCGCTCCAGCAATTTCTCAAAGTTATCAGGCGCCAGCTCCGGAGGTTCCCAGACGGGCCTGTTGGCCTTGCGATCCTTCGCCTTGATAACCCTGAGACTTCCTTCAGAGAACGGAATGAGAGAATGCGCGGCCCGCGCCTCAACACTGTAGGCGTCCTGATGATAGAGACGAGCACACTTCTCCAAAGGTACATCAACTTCGGGATCGATATAAAGGAGACGAGTTAAATTGGACCAGGCATCATTGTATATCGTGCCGAATCTATCGCTCAGGTCTGCCCTGAATTGGGGCCCGCTCTTATAAGCCTCCACGGCCGCCTTCTCTTTAATCGCCACATTTTCCTCCAGACGAGCATACTGGTCTTCCAACAAGGCAAGCTTCTCCTCAACAGTAGCCTTTTCCCCCGCCAATGTCTCGGCACGCTCGCTCTCATCCTCGAGCTCGCTTTTTGTGGCTAGCAGAGACTCCTTCAGCTTGGAGACCTCTTCCTGAGACTGGCGATGTGACGCGTCAAGAAAAGATTTTTCTCTCTCTAAGCTGACCGCTTTGTCGTTAAGATCGTCAATGGAGCCTTTAAGCCTGGACACCTCGGCTTCTGTCTCCTTCAAGGACTCGTAGGCGTGGCGATACATAGTGTAATCGGTTTGGGCAAGAGATGCAAGCTACAAAAATGAAAGAAGAAATAAATAACGACATAGAGCAGAAATAGTATGGGATAGGCAGGAGCTTTACCTCGCTAAGGAGTAAGCCCTTGCGGTTCAACATTTGCTGGGACGTGGGTTTCTCAGCAATCAACTGCTCAATGGTATCCACATTCATGGCCCGCTTTATCACCGGACCGCCCTTCTTCAGAGCAAGGCCCGAACGAACCGACACATCCAGACCCGACAGAATAGGGACACCACCAAACCTCTCTACCCAACTCTTCACCTCATCGTCAGGCAAAGCCGGGCTGAAAGCAGAATCATGAGCAGAGGGAGTTGCCTCTTTCGGAGCTCGAACCTCCCTGACCTCCTCCCTGGATCTTTTCTGACCGTGATGAGCACCCCCACTATCCGACTCAATCACAACGCGCGTGTCCTGGCCGTGACTCTGAGACAGACTATCGTGAGCAGCCTCTTCGGTCTCGGGGGCCACCACGTCGGCCCCCTCTCCAACTTCCCCAACAGAGCGGTCCGACATAGGCACCGCGGAATCATCTTTGTCCTGAAGCAGCCTCTGCCTATCTTCCATGTCATCATGACGCTTCTCTAGGGCGGCAGCTTTAGACCGTTGCTTCTTCAACCTCGCTGCCTGAACAGGGTCAAGTTCCTCCAACTCGATCTCGTCAACTTGCTCCATAGTCAAAACTGCACAAAAACGCCAAGATTAGACCGAGACGAGGCATCAAAGGAAAAAAGGCAAAGTTAGATAATTACATCCTACAGTATCTTCAGTCTTAAGGAAAATGTTGTTTTGCTCCTGGCAACGAACACAGTCACGAAGGAAAACAAAATTGGGATGGACGATCCAATCCGGGAACCTATTTCCCCTCAGAACGCTAACCTTCGGGACGACCCCATCAATAGGACCCTTCATCAACCCGGCTTGAACATAATAGCGGGGATCTTTCTCCAGTTCATTCCAATCCAAAGTACCCAAGTTGGAAAACTCCTCGAGTTTAGCGATCAACCTATCGCTCCATTCAGGCTTGTGGACCTTATGAGGACGGGATGGTGCGTATTCGGGGACGGCAAACTCCCAACCGAAACGGGACTCGACTCTAATTACATGGGAATTCCACCCCGACACCTTGCTGACTGTGCCAGAGATTGGGGTGATAATCTTGGGTTTGGAGGGATCAGACTTGATGGTCAATGTTCTCGTAGTCTTGTTATAACTCACGTTGAAGAAATGATCGAAAACAGACATACACGGTTCGAAGTTAAGACTGCGACACAAAACAATGAAACTAACCAGGTACCGGACGGCATTAGCACCAATGTGAGCCGGCATCAGTTCCCACGACTCCAGAAATTCGTTAATAAAGGGGTCAAGGGGAAGTCGTAGTCCTAGTTGGAATTGTTTAAAGAAGAACGAGACAGCAGCCTGGTCGTAGTAAAAATTATGGATCTTTTCATCTGTATCTAAAGGAAGGGACTTGCTATAGTACAAACGATATTCCTCTCGATCCACTCCGTACCGAGAATAGAGAGCCTCAATCATTTCCTCACCCGATTTGGGGTGCTTACCCACAACGGGACCTGATTTCCCCGCTTTCCTACTAGTCATCTTAACACTGGCACCTCGTCTTGGCCTGGAAACATCAGTATCGAAGCGATCCACTATCCTATTGGAGGTGCTTTCCCCGGCCATACCTGTAGAAGAAGCAGAGGGGTTAGACTCGTCGAGAAGCCTTGGAAAGGCCGTATTCCCCCCCCCCCCGAATCAACTACGGAGACCGAGGAGGTTGCACCCTCAAGACGAGATCGAATCAAGGATTTGTCTTTTACATAAAATAAATAAATATGGTCAAGGATTCTATCCTCGTTATCAAAGACAATCATGTCGGCATCGTCTTCTCCCCTAACCCTCGGGGCATAAAGGCCAGATGGATACCTCAGATCTTCCCTAGGTGACCCCCTCAAATACAGAATGTCCCCCACGGCTAATAACGACAGCATATTCCAATGCCCATTTGATTTAATATAAATCCTATTGTTTCTTTGATAACAACCATACAAGGGATTTACACCCGAAATCAGAGGTTCAGACATTGGGAAGAGGTGAAAGTCCAAGAAATAAAGCTAAGAACAGTGGCAGGCGAAGTGGTAAAACCCCCAAAGAGATTCTCGAAACCCCAAATGTGGAAAATCAACAAAAGGAAGGGGGAAGAATACCTTAAAAATGGAAAGAGATCGGAGGGAGCTAGTCGAAAGGCCGCCTTAAGCACTTTAAATCGAAGCAGATTGAGGGGAGTCGCTCCAAAAATCAGAGTTCTTGTTTGATTCGCCGGCGGCAGCCACACTACGCAGGTGAAGAATTGGAAAGTAAAAATATTTTCAAGGGTTTACTGTGAAGTGTATATCATCGGGTCGAAAATTATGGGTCCGGGTTTAAGTCGGACTTGACCCGCGATCCATGGGCAGCACGTACTCCCACTAACCCATCATGATCCACATTTAATGGACCGCGTTTTCGAGGTGAATGTCCCATCACTGGGACACGTGCACCAATCAATATAATGAGGTGGCGAACGATTGAAGTGACTCAACCGCCGTTTGAGAAACACAAGCTGACTGCCAATGCTAAATCAACACGTGTCAAGATGAGACCTACCACAAGGATGCCAGTCGCTTCAAAAATCCCATTTTTCGGATGCCTATATCGACATTAAAGGGTTCAGCACATAGATGTGGCCGACACCCCTACGACGGACCGACATCCTTAGTGATATCCAAGAACGGGATGAAACCAAGACTAGGAAAGGTCAAGTCTATGTCGGGCGGTGATTAAAGTTATAGTTGAACGACAGGTGCAAATGCTTTCCGTACCGACATGTCAACAAAGATCGAATGATCGGCATCGTTCTATTGCAGCATCGTGTAAGAGACGATGATAATAAAAAGATTCAAGGTCATACAAATCATTGAGAATTCGAAAACAGAGCAAGGAGAGAGCCCCAATATATATATATACATTTAACAAAAGACCCCCCACAGCGAGGCCGGGGGATTAGCCTGTACAAAAAAGAAAGAGAAAAAAGGTTACTACTGTCATTAGGCCAACATGAAGTTGTTTATTTTTGGTTCTCTTGATACAACTTCATCTCTTCCTGGAAAGCTCTGAAGTCTTTTTCTTCTTCTTCATCCTCTTCATCAACCTCGCTGGAGCTGTTGTCCTCATCATCACCTGAGTCTTCATCACTACCTTCGGTGATGGACTCCTCCCATTCATGATTGCTATCATCTGAGTCTTCACCATCCTGACGGTAATCCTCAGGCGAAAGTAAGGAGCCATCAGCAGATTTTTCGTCATCCAGGACAGATGAGTCCTTCGCGTCATCTGAGAAATCACATTCTTCTGGAAAAGCATCGTCATACTCTCTCTTGGCCATGGATAAAGTTTGGAGAAGGAAAGAAGGCAAAAATAATGTGGAAAATTGAAACACAGATTCTCTATTTATAGTACTTGAGATGGAGTTAGTTGAAGGGTAATTAATATTATTCATATGTGGAGTCCAACTGGAGGTTTCCCATTCCAAGAAGAACAATGATTCAATTAGCATTAAATCCTACTGGCATCAGCAAATCGAAGCAAAGATTTTGGCGGCTACAACTGTCACATCAATCAACCAGGAATTAAATACCCAACAATTTCTATTCGGCATGCCGAGATAGAAACTCGGGGGCCACTGAACGACATAAACCGACCTAGTAGATGGGAATCCGGACGAGAGGCCCAGCGTACCTAATGGACCTATACCGAGAGGCCCACTCACAAGCCCATGTTTATAGGTCGACATCAGTGAGGCCGAGCCGGCAGTCCTTGCCTAGGCCGAGTTCGAGAAGCCTAATCCCTAGCCGGCCTCTATGACGAGCCGAGTTGGATGACGGGCCGACTTACGTCGTAAACTTCCCATTATCGTCGGGAAACCTCTGACAGAGTTATATTACAACTCTAAAATCAAGAGTCCTTATCTGAACCAAGATAACTCTCCTATCAGATAACAGGATATCATCCATCCTTATCAGGAGTCTATCTCCAAGGAATATGAGTCCTACATCACCACGGGTGTCGCACCCCGTACCCGTGGTCCTACTTGGCCCCACGCTCGGGACACGAACGGAAGACGTTATGAAACCTTTTAGAAATTTTTTCGAAATGTCCTTTTAGAAAGTGGCACAAAAACACACTTGAAGTTCAAAGACTTCACTTAACTTGAAACAAACTTTTACAAACACTTTCACGACGAAAGTACTTAGCCCGAAGGCTTACAAACTTTTAAACAAATGTACATACATCAACCTTTACCAAAATAGATGGAACCATAAGAAGTACGGGTACTTTACCCAAAGGGTTTACATTTACATAATGTAACCTTCAACAAAACAAGTCCCAACTCTTACCAAACGAACGTCCTCCCGTGCCAAGTGTCCTATCCCCTGGATCCGCCTTTATCTAAAACAGTAAACAAATAAGGGTGAGAATAAATCTCAGTAAGCTACTAAAATGCAACTACGTTACATGCTGATATGATGATCATAAAGAAACAATATCAACAAGTAAACATATAGCATATAGCACATAACATCAAGTTATATATCACATTGCCCACACTCCGGTGGATACCAAAGCCAAGGTTTAACCAATAACCATAACTGATGAGGATACCAACTGAGAAACCCATCAGAGAAAACCATCTGAGCAGCATAAATAGCTGAAGCCGTCGGGATCCCGAAAACCAAATCATAACCAATAGAACCAAGTAACCAGAGAGGGAAATATGACACAAAGTCATAACCCAAATACTCACCAAAGGGAGCAATTCATCCCATCCAAGGCCAATCTGGACTGGGGAAACTAGAAGGCACAGTGGACACCTTATAGTGAACTTGGCTTGTGTGCCACTATAATTCTTCCACCGCCTGACTCACAAGCTCCAACGGAAAACCTTATAGTGGACTTACCTGTACCACTATAATTCTTCCATTGGCTGACTCCACAACAAGACCAGCTGGACTTTTAACAAGAAGCACAGTAATAAATACTTGCTAAACAAAACCCGGGGCATTTAATCCAAGAAGGAATTAAGCCAAAACATCACAAGATGCACACGAAAGATTCCTTATAACAAGTCCATAAAAAGGACATTTAATCACAACCCAATCTTGTTTGTTAACGACATAAAAGTCATACACATACACATTTAAGTCATAAACAACCCTAAGGATCACACAAACATTTGCCTTCTTATACCCAACTTGATCAAAATTATCAAACCTTGGAAACAGGGGAGATGCGCACGCCTCACCCCCATAGGGTGCGCGCGCCTCCAAGGACCAGAACCTCACTATTGTTGATTCACTTAAGGGTGCGCGCGCCTCATCCAAAGGGATGCGCACGCCTCCCTTCTCCAGTCAATTCTTGCCTAAGTTGGTACCAATGGGTGCGTGCGCCTCATTACATATGGTGCGCGCGCCTCCTCCAATTTTGGGCCAAATCCCAGATTATTTCCTTAGCTCATTTTTACTCCTTCTGTCCCACAAGTACAACATATATTCTACCCAATTTAGTACACAACATTAGCAACTTTCATAGGATTACAACTTGGTTGCTAAACCAATTCCATACTCAGCAAAACCCAATTCATATACTCCCTTTGTCCCAAAATTACAAGTATAGCAAATATTACCCAAAACACAAAATTAACAAGTAGGAGTATCATATATAGCATATATGACTATTTTAACATTTAAAGGGGAATTAGTAACTTACCTAGTTCCGGAAAAAGTATCGCTGAAATAAGTTTTGTTCGGCTAGAAATGACCTACTCGACGCCCTGATCATTTTTATATAATTAGTTTTTAAAACGGGTAAGTAAATAAAAAGAATTAAATCGAAATGGGTTGAACTTACCTTTTTCTTTAACCCTAGGAACAGAACGAGAGAAATGTTGCAGATGAAGAAATGTTCACACAGAGAAAGAAGAGAAAGGTAAGTTTCCTTAAATATCTTTACCCTTTTTACATTTTGGTCACCCAAAGTTTATTTTTAACACTTTAGCCCCTAAACTTACATTTTCAACTGGGACCCTAAAGTTTCAACTTAATCATTTAACTCCTTTAATCATTATTTTTACTAACTAAGTAAATAACAAAAATAATCAAGTATGATATGCAAATCATAAAATATGATGCAACACATAAAATGCACATATAAGTCAAATAAAAATCCCCAAAAATATAAAATAAATAGGGACGGGTTTTGGGGTCGCTACAATCACTCCCCCTTAAAGAAAATTCGTCCCGAATTTTAGGGTTACTTACCGAGGCCCTCAAACAACCAAGGGTACTTCCTCTCGATCTCCTCCCGAAGTTCCCAAGTCGATTCCTCCACATTGTGATTCCTCCACACAACTCGAACAAGAGGAATACTTTTGTTTCTCAATTCTTGCACCTTCGAATCAATGACTTGGACCGGATGTTCCTCATAAGACATATTCGGCTCAATATCCTCGGGAACCTCAGATAAAACATGAGAAGAATCATACACATACTTCCGAAGCATAGAAATATGAAACACATTATGGATCTTATCAAGAGAAGGAGGTAATGCAAGACGATAAGCCCGATCCCCCACTCTTCCAAGAATCTCAAATGGACCAATAAACCTCGGAGCAAGCTTGCCTTTCTTTCCATATCTTCGAATACCAACCTTAGGGGAAACCTTCAAAAACACAAAGTCACCTTTTTCGAACTCAAGGTCTCGCCTCCGATGATCAGCGTAGCTTTTCTGTCTACTCTGGGCAGTACTCAAACGATCTCGAATAAGTTTAACCTTCTCAACTGAATCATTAACCATCTGAACACCCCAAATCTTGGCTTCTCCCACTTCATCCCAACAGATAGGAGACCGACATTTCCTCCCATACAAAGCTTCATAAGGAGCCATCCCAATACTGGACTGAAAACTGTTATTATAAGCAAACTCTACGAGAGGCAAATGAATATCCCACGAATCTGAAAAATCAACTGAGCAAGCCCTCAACATATCCTCAAGAATCTGAATAGTTCTCTCGGACTGGCCATCTGTTTGAGGATGAAAAGCTGTACTAAATCTCAACTCTGAACCCAAAGCCTTCTGAAACGCTTGCCAAAACCGAGATGTGAATCTAGGGTCACGATCAGATACAATGCTCACTGGAACTCCATGTAACCTCACGATCTCATTAATGTACAAAATTGCAAGCTTTTCCATAGAATAACCAATCTCAATAGGTAGAAAATGAGAAGACTTTGTCAATCTATCAACAATCACCCAAACCGCATCAAACCTTCTTCGAGTACGAGGTAACCCTGTCACAAAATCCATGGTAACATGTTCCCACTTCCATTCCGGAATCTCTAACGGTTGAAGCAATCCCGCAGGCCTTTGATGTTCATCTTTAACTTGTTGACATGTTAAGCACTTGGATACATAATCCGCTATCTCTCTCTTCATATTATTCCACCAAAAGTGTTGCTTCAAATTCTGATACATTTTAGTACTCCCGGGATGAATAGTATACCTTGATTTATGGCCTTCATCAAGAACTTGGCGTTTAATCCCATCAACATTAGGTACACACAAACGACCCCTGAAAGTTAATACCCCTTCAGAACTGAGTGAGAAATCCTCAAATTTACCATCTTTGATTTTATCCATAATCTTTACCAATTCCGGGTCATCCTTCTGAGCTTCCTTTATTTGTTGAACTAAAGTTGGAAATACTCGAATATTCGCAAAAATAGCTCCATGCTTTGATTCATAAGGACTCCAATCTCGAGCATCCTCTAACATCTTCCATTCCCGCACCATCAATGAAGCTACATAACATTTCCGGCTAATAGCATCAGCTACCACATTTGCCTTGCCCGGATGATAAGAAATTGTACAATCGTAATCCTTCAATAGCTCCATCCATCTTCGTTGTCTATTATTCAACTCTTTCTGGGAGAAAAGATATTTCAAACTCTGATGATCTGTGAAAATCTCAAACTTTGCTCCGTAAAGATAATGTTTCCACTTGTGTAATGCAAAGACAATAGCTGCAAGCTCCATGTCATGGGTAGGATGATTCTGCTCACTCGGAGTCAACTTCCTCGAAGCATATGCAATCACCCTTCCATTCTGCATTAATACACACCCGAGGCCTTCTTTAGAAGCATCACTATAGATTACCAAATCATCATTACCATTAGGTAGGGCGAGAATAGGAGCTGTAGTCAATCTCTTCTTCAACTCTTCAAAACTAGCTTGACACTTTTCATCCCACACATAAGGAACATTCTTTCGAGTCAACTGAGTCAAGGGAGTTGCAATCTTAGAAAACCCCTCAATGAACCTTCTGTAGTACCCAGCTAACCCCAAGAAACTTCGAATTTCTGTAAGTGATTCTGGCCTCCTCCAATTCACAATAGCCTCAACTTTAGATGGATCAACTGATATACCTTTATTCGAAATCACGTGCCCAAGAAAAGATACTTCATTGAGCCAAAAAGCACATTTACTGAATTTAGCAAACAACTGCTTCTCACGAAGAATAGATAAAACCATTCGCAAATGCTGTTCATGCTCTTCCCGGGACTTGGAATAAACCAGAATATCATCAATAAATACAACCACGAAGGTATCAAGATAAGGTTTAAAGACTCTGTTCATCATATCCATAAAAACAGCCGGAGCATTAGTCAACCCGAAAGGCATAACAAGAAACTCATAATGGCCATATCTACTACGAAAAGCAGTTTTAGAAATGTCTTCAGAACGGATTTTCAACTGATGGTACCCACTCCTCAAGTCAAGTTTTGAAAAGACAACCGACCCTTGAAGTTGATCAAATAAATCATCAATATGAGGAATCGGATATTTATTCTTTATAGTTACCTGATTCAGCTTTCTGTAGTCAATACACAGCCTCAAGGACCCATCTTTCTTTTTAACAAACAATACTGGAGCTCCCCACGGGGATACACTAGGACGAATGAATCCTCGATCAAGTAACTCTTGCAACTGAACCTTCAACTCTTTCAATTCAGCTGGGGCCATTCTGTAAGGTGCCTCAGATATAGGAGCCGTACCTGGAAGTAAGTCAATACAGAACTCTATTTCCCGGTCAGGAGGCATAGCATACTCAGAAGAAAATACATCTGAAAATTCTTTAACAATAGGCACATCCTCAATATCAGGAACCCTTTTAGTAGTATCAAGAACACTAGCCAAATACCCCGCACAACCACGGTTCAACAACTTTCTAGCCTTCATATAAGAAATAATTCGAATCTCTCTACCCCAGGGAACAGTTTCAAAAGAAAATTTAGGAACATTTGGGATAGAAAATGTAACCACCTTATTAGCACAATCAACAGACGCATGATATTTACCCAACCAATCCATACCCAAGATAACATCAAAATCTTGTAATGGTAAGATAACTAAATCAGCAGGTAAAACATGCTCACGTATATGCACATCACAAGAATGCAACACCTCATTGGTCACCAAACACTCCCCTATAGGAGTTGACACCTCTAACACATAAGGTAGAGATTCAGAAGACTTATGCAATCGAGAAGCAAAATGCAAAGACACATAAGAATGCGATGAGCCAGGGTCTATAAGTGTACGTGCCCTCAAACTAGACACAGGAATAATACCTCCTATCACATTAGAGGACTCCGAAGCCTGTTGCTGAGAAATAGCAAAAACACGACCCTGAACTTTAGGCTTGCCTGAGGAATCCCTCTTCTGACCCTGAGAGGACCCAACCACACTTCCCGATGCTTGCATCCTATACTTAGGGCAATCCCTCTGAAAATGTCCTAACTGACCACAGTTCAAACACTTGCCCTGCTTCTTCCAACATCTCTCTTCTGAATGCCCTTCTTTCTGACAATAATTACAAACTCCTCTGCTTTGACTCCCTGAAGTGTTACTTTGATTTCTATTACCTGACTGTCTTTGAGAAGACCCTTTGAATTGTGAAGATCCACCTTGATTTCCTCGATTATCACCACGTTGTGGTTGCCTAACTTGCTTCCCAGCGCCTAACAATTCCATTTTCCTTTTATGTTCCTCAATGTCATGTTCCACCTGGTAAGCTCTATCCACTGCATCCTGGAAATCTTGCAACTTATGGGATACTAGCTGAGTTCTAATCACGGTTTTCAAACCTTTCACAAACCTCGTAGCCTTCCTCTCCTCAGTTGCCACTAGGTGAGTACAATACCTGGACAACTCTGAAAATTTAGCTGAATATTGAGCAATTGACATAGAACCTTGCTCCAAGTTAAGAAATTCCATCTCCTTCCTGTCTTGATCTACTCGAGGAATGAAGTGTTCTTTAAACTTTCCCAAAAAATTCTCCCAAGTATAAGGCACATGAGTCTCATCCCATTTTGTTTTCAAAGCTTTCCACCAATGCTCAGCCGCTCCATTCAGTTTATAGGTAGCGAACCTGACTTGATCTTCCTCCGAACATCTCAAAGCATCAAAGATCTTTTCCATTGATTCAATCCACCTTTCAGTTTTAGATACATCGGGCTCTCCATCATACTCCATAGGCTTCATTTTCAGAAACTGTTCTAAGCCATATCTTGGTGGTACCTGTTCCCTTTCTTGCCTCTGATCACTTAAAGTTTTCATCGCTGCCTCGAACATTCCCTGAAACATAATTCGAGCCTCTTCTCTGGCATCCCTTGCCCCGAAGAGCCGGCCTGATCTCCGTCAGTTTCACCCATTTTTAATGAATACCTGCATCAAACACTCAACGTTACTCACTCTATACTCTACTACCCTCTTAGGTCATTTAGTCATTCTAGACCATCTACAACCAGGCTCTGATACCAACTGTCGCACCCCGTACCCGTGGTCCTACTTGGCCCCACGCTCGGGACACGAACGGAAGACGTTATGAAACCTTTTAGAATTTTTTCGAAATGTCCTTTTAGAAAGTGGCACAAAAACACAGTTGAAGTTCAAAGACTTCACTTAACTTGAAACAAACTTTTACAAACACTTTCACGACGAAAGTACTTAGCCCGAAGGCTTACAAACTTTTAAACAAATGTACATACATCAACCTTTACCAAAATAGATGGAACCATAAGAAGTACGGGTACTCTACCCAAAGGGTTTACATTTACATAATGTAACCTTCAACAAAACAAGTCCCAACTCTTACCAAACGAACGTCCTCCCGTGCCAAGTGTCCTATCCCCTGGATCCGCCTTTATCTAAAACAGTAAACAAATAAGAGTGAGAATAAATCTCAGTAAGCTACTAAAATGCAACTACGTTACATGCTGATATGATGATCATAAAGAAACAATATCAACAAGTAAACATATAGCATATAGCACATAACATCAAGTTATATATCACATTGCCCACACTCCGGTGGATACCAAAGCCAAGGTTTAACCAATAACCATAACTGATGAGGATACCAACTGAGAAACCCATCAGAGAAAACCATCTGAGCAGCATAAATAGCTGAAGCCGTCGGGATCCCGAAAACCAAATCATAACCAATAGAACCAAGTAACCAGAGAGGGAAATATGACACAAAGTCATAACCCAAATACTCACCAAAGGGAGCAATTCATCCCATCCAAGGCCAATCTGGACTGGGGAAACTAGAAGGCACAGTGGACACCTTATAGTGAACTTGGCTTGTGTGCCACTATAATTCTTCCACCGCCTGACTCACAAGCTCCAACGGAAAACCTTATAGTGGACTTACCTGTACCACTATAATTCTTCCATTGGCTGACTCCACAACAAGACCAGCTGGACTTTTAACAAGAAGCACAGTAATAAATACTTGCTAAACAAAACCCGGGGCATTTAATCCAAGAAGGAATTAAGCCAAAACATCACAAGATGCACACGAAAGATTCCTTATAACAAGTCCATAAAAAGGACATTTAATCACAACCCAATCTTGTTTGTTAACGACATAAAAGTCATACACATACACATTTAAGTCATAAACAACCCTAAGGATCACACAAACATTTGCCCTCTTATACCCAACTTGATCAAAATTATCAAACCTTGGAAACAGGGGAGATGCGCACGCCTCACCCCCATAGGGTGCGCGCGCCTCCAAGGACCAGAACCTCACTATTGTTGATTCACTTAAGGGTGCGCGCGCCTCATCCAAAGGGATGCGCACGCCTCCCTTCTCCAGTCAATTCTTGCCTAAGTTGGTACCAATGGGTGCGTGCGCCTCATTACATATGGTGCGCGCGCCTCCTCCAATTTTGGGCCAAATCCCAGATTATTTCCTTAGCTCATTTTTACTCCTTCTGTCCCACAAGTACAACATATATTCTACCCAATTTAGTACACAACATTAGCAACTTTCATAGGATTACAACTTGGTTGCTAAACCAATTCCATACTCAGCAAAACCCAATTCATATACTCCCTTTGTCCCAAAATTACAAGTATAGCAAATATTACCCAAAACACAAAATTAACAAGTAGGAGTATCATATATAGCATATATGACTATTTTAATATTTAAAGGGGAATTAGTAACTTACCTAGTTCCGGAAAAAGTATCGCTGAAATAAGTTTTGTTCGGCTAGAAATGACCTACTCGACGCCCTGATCATTTTTATATAATTAGTTTTTAAAACGGGTAAGTAAATAAAAAGAATTAAATCGAAATGGGTTGAACTTACCTTTTTCTTTAACCCTAGGAACAGAACGAGAGAAATGTTGCAGATGAAGAAATGTTCACACAGAGAAAGAAGAGAAAGGTAAGTTTCCTTAAATATCTTTACCCTTTTTACATTTTGGTCACCCAAAGTTTATTTTTAACACTTTAGCCCCTAAACTTACATTTTCAACTGGGACCCTAAAGTTTCAACTTAATCATTTAACTCCTTTAATCATTATTTTTACTAACTAAGTAAATAACACAAATAATCAAGTATGATATGCAAATCATAAAATATGATGCAACACATAAAATGCACATATAAGTCAAATAAAAATCCCCAAAAATATAAAATAAATAGGGACGGGTTTTGGGGTCGCTACAACGGGCTTCCGGGCTTTCCTATCAAGTCGGAACTCATACACCCACGCCTATATAAACAGGTCCTCAACACAGGAAACGGGTAACGAACTTTTGGCTCTAATCTAGTCAATTGATTCTCTATTTCTAATCTCCCATATCCTTATTCTTACACCGGAGGGCCTTCACCGGTGAACCCCCGGTGTAGTTTACATTTGTTTCGTGTGTGCAGATTCCGTTGTCAAGAACTGCTGCTGGGATTATCCGACCCGTTAGACGAAGGCTGATCCAACCAGATTTTGGCGTCATCAAATATTTTTGTTATTTTCATGATAGAAATCATTTTTGTTGCGATGTTCAATAATTCAATCTATATTTCCAAAGTTGTACCTTGCTCATAATTTCAGTTAGTTCGTATTCCAATAAAATCATGACTAATAACAATTTGATATTTGAAAGGGAAAAGGGTAGTTTAAGATCTATATTTGATTGAAGGTAAGGTACTCGAATATCGGCCGATACTTCAACATCACGCCCTCAAGCGTCATAGTTAGAATAATTAATTCTTCACAATTTAAGGGTGTTCATAGTTCGGTCTGATCCAAATGTTCGACAAAAGTCATAGAATCAGAACCGAATCCGAAACTAAAATCCCGGTTCTATAGAGATTGAAAATCGAAACCAAACCAATATATGTAAGAACCAATACACTGATTCTAGTTCCATTGATCCAGTTCTGATCCGGTTCTACAGTTTATTAATTATGTTATTTAGAGAAATCAAATTTTTTCTTCCCATTTGGTTCACATGGTAAATATAGAATAGAGCAGTGTGGAGAGAACGTGGAGAGTTGTGGCTCGAGATTCTTGTCTAAACATTACCTAACATGATTATTTTTAATTTAAATAAATTCCCAATGTCCCTTATTTAAAATTTATATTTAAAATAATACAAATATGAAATTTAAATATTTTTAATAGCATTAGTGATGCCAAATCTATGTGAGAATGGCCGAACTATAAAAGACAATTCAAGAACAGAGATAGTTTATGAGAGAAACTAAACTTCAATTCATAAATTCTAAAAACTGACTAATCCATGATTCCCAAACAACATATGTACAAAAGGTTTAAAAAACTTCACACTAATCTCACTAACCCCACAAGCAAAAAAAAAATTAAAAAAAAATACGAAATTAAAATTCCAAAACGGTAAAATGACGTTTTCGCCCCTCAAACGATCCCGGATGGCTAAAATCACGTCTATTCATCGCGGAGCTATGGTTTGATATCTCGAGCCTGTTTCACATGTCCGTGCCAAATTTCATGTCATTCTGAGATCGTCGCTTTTGGACCGAAAATTACCCTGCCCGTGCAGATCAATTAGCAGATCAATTAGTATATAATTACCTCTATTGAATTCATCCTACATCATCATAATGATATTTAAGTGTAAACAAAAAGTGATGACAGGTAAGGATAATTTACTAAATACACCAAAAAAATAATATTTAAAGGCAGACTTTTTTATAAAAATCGATATTTTCGTTTAAGGGTTAAAATTTGAGTGGCCATATAGTATTATTGTAGATATAATTGTGAAAATCAATTCATAAAGGCATGTAATCAATGTTAATTTTAATTTTTGAAGAATCCCATTTATTAGTTGTTTCACAACTTAGCCACAAGTGGTGGATGAGATAAGTATCTTTTTTTATTTTCATTTTCATTTGTTTTCAAATACCATTCTTGACCTCACCTTCTAACAGAATTTAAACTAGTTATGGCCAAATTTAAAATTTTAACTAAAATCAATAATTGAAAGATATGATTCTTTTTTTATATATATCAAATACTCCCTCCGTTACATGTGAATTGAGACAAAAAAAAATGGCACAATAATTAAGAGAAAGTAGTGAATGTGTGGTGGAAAATGAAAAGAGAAAATGGGTGGGATAAATAGTAGTGTTGGTTGGATAAAATGAGTGGTGGAAAATAAAGAGAGAGAATTAGTGGGGTTAAATGGGTGGGGTTTGATGAATATAAAATATTAAAAAGTTTGTCATTTTGGACAGTCTCAATTGAGGTGAAACGGATGAAAAAGGAAATAAGTCTCAATTTACATGAAACGGAGGGAGAATTGGTTAAAATAATTTGATTTTATCACTCCTTTAGCATTACTTTACTAGAGAGTTGTTGTTTGCTGACTAAATTTGAATAAGACAGAAAAAAAGTCAAACCTTATCTTGATCCAATCTTAATTACCTATTTAATTACTTAAGTGTGTATATACTATATAAATAGGTTTACTGACACTATTATATAGGGGTGATCATGGTCCGGTCTGGTCCATTTATTGACAAAAAATCATAGAATCAGAACCGAAACCAATACGCTGGTTCTATAAAAATTTAGAACCGGAACCAAACCAGTACTTGTTAGAACCAATACACTGGTTCTGGTTCTACTGGTCTGGTCTGGTCCGGTTCTAATCACTTGAAGTTTATTTGTTTTCAAATAAACCAATATTTGGGAGGGAGAGATGCGGCGCAGTTGAAGAATCGAAGACTAAGGTTTCACTCTTTGGGCAAATTGAAAAGAGGATATGAATTATGAAATATAGAAGTTGAAAAGTGAAACTGAATAAGGATTAAGAGTCTAGGACTTGATGATGATTCGGGACTTTGGGGCTTGGGTTGGGTACAAAGTTACAAATAATTAAATGAGTATTTTTTTATTAAGCAATTTAAATGGATCTTTAAAAAATTATAATACAAAAATAAATATATAATTTTATTAACTATATAATAATACATATAAAATAAATATATATAGAATATATGCACAACTGGTGCGGTCCGGTTCTAACCGAAATTAATTTTACCAAGAACCAGGACCGAACCAATATACTGGTTCTATAATATTTTAGAACCGGAACCAAACCATATATGCTGGTCTGATCCAGTTTTAGCTGGTATGGTCCGGTTCCACTGATCCGGTCTGGTTCCATAAATTTTTTGCTCACCTCTACTATTATATGGTTTAATAAATTAATAAAAATTATTAATTTGTAGCACCATTGATTAATTTCAAAATCATTAATTTTTTAAACATTGCCGCTTATGTTCGTACATAAGTGTCTATTAATAGCAGTGTTCTAAAAGACGTCCGTCTAGGTCGCTTAGGTGCTAGGCGTTCATGAAACGCCTTGGTCCCGCCTATGAAATTATAACTATATCTGAATTCTCGGTCCCGACTAGATCCCGTCTAGGCCCCGCCTAGGCGCTAGGTCCAGCTGCGGCGCCTAGCGACCGCCTAGCGCTTTTTAGAACCTTGATTAATAGCATTTGATTAAAGTTTCAATTATGTTAACCATTTAAGATTAAATATTCCCTCCGTCCCAAAATGATATTCTCATTTGCCATTTCTCGTTGTCTCAAAAAGTTTTTTACATTTTCACAATTTAAGCTTAAAAGTGCATAAACAAAGCATGGCTAGTGAAGCAAGTGCTCATATTCTTAAAATTTTTGAATAGTCAAACGCGAATATCATTTTGGGACAGATGGAGTATTAAAAAGAATAAAATGAAACAAAAAGGATATTATATTTTATTTTAATTCCTTCGGAAAAAAAATATTTTATTTAAATGTGTACTTGCAAAGCAGATTATCGATAGGGGCTTTGCAGTGGTAGAGTGAGTATGAGATAATTGAGCCCATTTTTAATTCCTTCGGAAAAAAAAATAAAATTCTGTTGGTATTATTAATTAGATCCAAATCAATTCAATGGGGATAAGAATATTAAAGTGGAATTGTACTTGAATCATCCATAACCAAAGAGCGAAAGTTTGAAGATAAATTGAGCGGAAGACAGATCGATGTTGAACGGAGAAGGATTGAACAAGGGATCTTTCAATTGATACGTAGTTTTCCTTTTTTTTTTTTTTTTTTTTTTCTTTTTGTTATAAAACTGGAGAATTAAGAGCAAAATCTTAATAGAGAATATTTTATTTCAAGACTATTATAGAGTATACAAGAGAGAAAGATAGAAGTTAAGAACTTCTGAGGTGTATTGAAATGAAAACTAGAGCCTACTATTTATAGGAGGAAATTGGCTTCCTCTGTAAGCTTCTCTAAAGATATTTACAAAGCTTCCCTAATAAGCTTCACTAAAGATATTTACAAAGCTTCTCTAGTAAGCTTCGCTGAAGATATTTACAAAGCTTCCCTAGTAAGCTTCGCGAAAGATTATCTTGTAAACTTCCGGTTCAAAGGACATCCACACAATAATATATCATAACACTCCCCCTTGGATGTCCGCTGCTAAGATATCACGTGTTGCCTCATTAAAAACCTTCTGAGCAAAAACCCTGTGGGAAAAATAATCTCGAAGGAAAAGAGTACAACGCAAAATCTTTTCAATCAACACTCATTGCCTCGTTAAAACCTTGGCGGGTAACAAAACCCAGTGGGAAAAATAACCCCGCACGAAAGAAAAAGAGTACAATGTAATCTTAGTATCTTCTGGATACTCCCCCTGAATAAAACATTACTCAATATCTCTTAGTCGCCTCATTCCAATATCATGCACTAATTTCTCAAATCTTGGAGTTGGTAATGACTTCGTAAGCAAGTCCGCAAGATTGTCATTTGAACAAACTTGTTGAATATCAATTTCACCATTTTTCTGAAGATCATGAGTGAAGAAAAACTTTGGTGATATGTGCTTTGTTCTGTCTCCTTTGATATATCCACCCTTGAGTTGAGTTATACATGCTGTATTGTCTTCAAATAGTGTTGTTGAACCTTTCGCATCCAAAGCCAATCCACACGTCCCTCGTATGTGTTTAATCATTGATCTTAGCCAAACACATTCACGGCTTGCTTCGTGGATTGCTATAATTTCAGCATGATTTGATGAAGTGGCGACTAACGTCTGTTTCGTGGAACGCCATGATATAGCTGTAGATCCAGTTGTAAATAAATAACCTGTCTGAGATCGAGCCTTATGGGGATCAGATAAATAACCTGCATCTGCATAGCCAATAAGCTGTGATCCACAATTATATGAATAAAATAAGCCCATCTCAGTAGTTCCTCGGAGATAACGAAATATGTGCTTTATTCCATTCCAATGTCTTCGGGTTGGATTGGAACTATATCTTGCTAATAAATTTACCGAGAAGGCAATATCAGGTCTTGTATTATTAGCGAGGTACATTAATGCACCAATTGCACTAAGATATGGTACTTCTGGACCAAGGACTTTTTCATTATTTTCTCGAGGCCGAAACACGTCTTTTTTTCACATCAAGTGATCGAACAACCATTGGGGTACTCAATGGATGTGCTTTGTCCATATAGAAACGTTTCAGGACTTTTTCTGTATAAGTTGATTGATGGACAAGTATACCTTGTTTAAGGTACTCGATTTGTAGGCCAAGACAAAACTTTGTCTTTCCCAGATCTTTCATCTCAAATTCTTTCTTCAAGTAATTAACAGCTATTGAAAGTTCTTCTGGACTTCCAATAATATTGAGATCATCAACATAAACAGCAATTATTACAAATCCTGAAGCCGACTTTCTAATGAAAATACATGGACAAATAGGATCATTCGTGTATCCTTCCTTTGCCAAGTATTCACTAAGACGGTTATACCACATCCGTCCTGATTGTTTTAAACCATACAAAGATCTTTGTAATTTAATAGAACAAACTTCCCGGGAGTTTGAATTGCATGCATCAGACATCTTGAATCCTTCTGGGATTCTCATATAAATATCATTGTCAAGTCTGCCATACAAATAAACAGTGACAACATCCATTAAACGCATATCAAGCTTTTCATGTATTGCCAGACTAATGAGATAGCGAAATGTAATTGCATCCACCACAGGAGAATATGTCTCCTCATAATCAATTCCAGGTCTTTGCGAAAATCCTTGTGCAACAAGACGTGCTTTATATCTTATTACTTTGCCTTCTTCATTTCGTTTTCGCACAAAGACCCATTTGTACCCTACTGGTTTTACACCTTCAGGTGTATGGACTACAGGCCCGAAAACCTCACGCTTCTCAAGTGAGTTTAATTCTGCTTGAATTGCGTCTTTCCATTTTGGCCAATCATTTCTGTATCGACACTCGTCGATACACCTTGGTTCATGATCCTCGTTATTTTCCATAACATTAAGCGCTATATTATATGCAAAAATATTGTCGACAATTATTTCCTCTCGGTTCCATCTTTTTCCAGTATTGACATAACTGACCGAGATCTCATCATTCTCAATGATTTCAGGTACCTGAACTTCTTCTAGAAGTATTTGATCAGATTTGTCATGTATCTCTTCAGGAGATTCGTTTACCTCGACGGGGTTTTTCTCACAATTTGCTCCTTTTTTCTTTCGAGGATTTTTGTCTTTGGAACCGATAGGCCTTCCACGCTTCAGGCGTGGTTTAGATTCATGAACGGATTGTCCAATCGGGACATCAATCCGTATTGGAGCATTTACAGCTGGAACATGTGACTTTGTCACTCTTTTTAGGTCAGTAAATGCGTCAGGCAATTGATTCGCTATTTCTTGCAAGTGGATTATTTTTCGAACTTCTAGTTCACATTGCTTTGTACGAGGATCAAGATGATATTGCAACGTATTCCACTTGATTTCCTTTTCCAACTTATTATTTTCTCCCCTAATGTTGGGAATATTTTTTCATCAAAATGACAGTCGGCAAAACGTGCCGTATATAGATCTCCTGTTAATGGTTCAAGATATCTTATAATTGAAGGAGAATCATACCCAACATATATCCCCAATCTTCGTTGGGGTCCCATCTTGGTGCGTTGTGGTGGAGCAATTGGAACATATACCGCACACCCAAAAATTCTTAGATGGGAAATATTTGGCTCCTGACCATAAGCCAATTGTAATGGGGAGAACTTATGATA
This sequence comes from Campanula takesimana, assembly GCA_026119855.1. Classification (NCBI taxonomy): domain Eukaryota; kingdom Viridiplantae; phylum Streptophyta; class Magnoliopsida; order Asterales; family Campanulaceae; genus Campanula; species Campanula takesimana. Next base: position 323,093 of record JAOWBW010001301.1, on the reverse strand, counting down.
ACTCGATGGCATGATGCGTATAAGTGCTGCTGCATGTAACACAGCATGTCCCCAAGCTACGACAGGTAGCTTTGCTCTCATAAGCAATGGTCTAGCTATTAACTGAACTCGTTTAATAAATGCTTCAGCTAAACCATTTTGTGTGTGAACATAAGCAACTGGATGTTCAACATCTATTCCAATAGATGTACAATAGTTATTAAAAGCCTCTGATGTAAATTCACCAGCATTATCAAGGCGAATTGTCTTGATCACATAATCTGGAAATTGTGATCGTAATCGAATTATTTGAGCGAGTAATCTCGCAAACGCCAGGTTGCGAGTTGATAATAAACTTACGTGTGACCATCTAGTAGATGCATCTACTAAAACCATAAAATATCTAAATGGTCCACACTGTGGATCAATTGGTCCACATATATCACCTTGAATTCGCTCTAAAAATTTTGGAGATTCAACTCCAACTTTTGCTAGTGATGGCTTAATTATCAATTTTCCTTGAGAGCAAGCAGCACATGAGAATTCTTTAGATTGAAAAATCTTCTGGTTTTTTAATGGATGCCCATGTGAATTTTCCATAATTCTTCGCATCATATTAGAACCGGGATGCCCCAACCGGTTATGCCATATAATAAAACCATTCATATCAGTAAATTTATGGTGTACTGTCATATGTACTTCAACGGTGCTAATCTTTGTATAGTACAGTCCAGAGGAAAATACAGGTAACTTTTCTACCACACTTTTGTTACCTGATTCAGTCTTTGTAATGTATAAATATTCCATCTCCCCATCATTAGCAGTCTCAATATGATATCCATTTTCACGAATATCTTTAAAGCATAGTAAATTTCTTTGAGACTTAGTTGAGAGTAATGCATTTTTTATACTGATTTTTGTTCCTCTTGGTAGTACTATGTTAGCTCTTCCGGAGCCATCAATTATCTTTGTACTACCACATATTGTACTAACATTAGCATCATTCACTATCACTTGAGAGAAGTACTTTTTTTTTTTAGTATAGTATGTGTTGATGCACTGTCTGCAAGACACACATCATCATCTCTGCTAGCCATTTTCTTCAAGAAAAATAAAAAGAATAAAATATAAGACAATACTTATATTACAAACAAAAGTTAAATATGTTACAAACATACTGAAATAAAACACACTTAAGTAAAATATTACAATCTAGATATTTAATTTATTTGGGTCTCTCCACCATCAAGCATGTAATCATCCCCCTCTGGATTGAGAAAATCTGATATATCCAGATGTGTACTTGTAGATGGGTCTTGATTCACATCATCATTTTCATAGACAAAATTTGTTTCGACATCTTTCCCTTTATTCAGCATTGATGCTTGATACAGTTTAACAAGATGTTTTGGCGTACGACAGGTACGGGCCCAATGACCTTTCATTCCACACCGATAACATAAATTCTCAACTTTTATCGGTTGCTCAGTTTGTCTAGCTGATGATTTTTCTTTATTATCTTCTCTATTCCACTTCAGGTGGCGAGATATATTTCCATCATTATTGGGGTGATTATTATTATGATACTGATTATAAAATCTTCCCCGACCACGGCCGCGACCACGTCCACGGCCCCGTCCACGACCACGTCCTCGGCCTCGCCCATTATTATCATATATACTCGCGTTCACTTCAGGGAACGGAGTAGAGCCAGTAGGGCGGGCTTCATGATTTTTCAATAAGATCTCATTATTTTGCTCAGCCACAAGAAGGCATGAGATTAATTCAGAATACCTTCTAAAACCTTTTTCTCGATATTGCTGCTGCAGGAGCATATTCGAGGCATGAAATGTGGAGAACGTTTTTTCTAGCATATCATTATCAGTAATTCCTTCCCCACATAGTTTTAACTGTGATGTAATTTTAAACATCGCAGAATTATATTTACTTACGGTTTTAAAATCCTGCAAACGTAAATGAATCCACTCGTAGTGTGCTTTTGGGAGAACAACAAATCTTTGATGATCATACCTTTCTTTCAAATTGTCCCAAAATACAAGTGGATCTTTCACGGTGAGGTATTCTGTTTTTAATTCTTCATGGACATGGTGTCGGAGAAAAATCATTGCCTTAGCACGTTCTTGCATAGAGGCAGTATTTCCGTTTTTGATGGTTTCTCCCAGACCCTTGGCATCTAGATGAATTTCTGCATCTAAGATCCATGATAAGTAGTTCTTACCCGTAATATCAAGAGCTACAAAGTCAAGTTTTGTGAGATTTGACATTATAATATTTTGAAATAACTTGAAATGAGACTAGGTAGATCTTACCAATACCGTACCTACTTTGGTAACTATAGCTCAGGATGTGGAACTAGAACGAAGTCGTGCTGATAACGTGTTATAAAACTGGAGAATTAAGAGCAAAATCTTAATAGAGAATATTTTATTTCAAGACTATTATAGAGTATACAAGAGAGAAAGATAGAAGTTAAGAACTTCTGAGGTGTATTGAAATGAAAACTAGAGCCTACTATTTATAGGAGGAAATTGGCTTCCTCTGTAAGCTTCTCTAAAGATATTTACAAAGCTTCCCTAATAAGCTTCACTAAAGATATTTATAAAGCTTCTCTAGTAAGCTTCGCTGAAGATATTTACAAAGCTTCCCTAGTAAGCTTCGCGAAAGATTATCTTGTAAACTTCCGGTTCAAAGGACATCCACACAATAATATATCATAACACTTTTTTTTTTTTTCCTTTTTCCTTTTATGTTCTCAACGTGATAGAAATTCTATCACGTTGAGAACAATACAAATGTTAAGAGTATTTATATAATTAGTCCCTCATCAATTATGTATTATGTAGATACGATTTGGTCCTACACATTATTTTCATAACAAATATATCCCTTAAAGTCCAACTTAAACATATTTAAATCTCTTGAGTTTAGACTTTCAAATAATAATGCATACTCCCTCCGTCCCAGCACAAGTAAGACTAGAGGAGTTTTCACACTAATTAAAAAAAAATAGTAAATGTGTGGTAGAAATGAATAGAGAGAATGAGTGGAGTAAATAGTAATGTTAGTTGGATAAATGAGTGGTGGAAAATGAAGAGAGAGTATGGGTGGGATAAATTGTAGTGTTGGTTGAATAAAATGAGTGGTGAAAAATGAAGAGAGAGAATGAGTGGGGTTGAAACATTTCCATTTTGGGCAGTCTCACTTTTAGTGGGACGACCTAAAAGGGAAAGAAGTCTCACTTGTACTGAGACGGAGGGAGTATTAATTAATTTATATACGTGGTCCCAATAAATTAATCTAACATTTTCACCCACCACCACCACCACTTTCAACCCCCACCACCCATCGCCACCATCCATCATCACCACTTCTACCCACCACCACCACCATTTCCACTACACATTGTCACCACCAACAACCACCCACCACTACTACCTATAGCTACCGCTTGCACCCACATTCACCCATCACCACTACATACCTCTTCCACCATCCCCAACACTCATAGCCACAACCAATCACTTTTAACATGTACTACATGTTGGATAAAATCTTGTAAATATCGAAAGGAAAACGATTACTTATTGAAATACAATATACAACAATAATTGAAAGCATGAAAAGAAACGTTACAACCGTATTTGGTCTCTTGTATCCGAGTCATGTGAAAACACACTCTCCTTAAGACTAATGCATCCCCCTCTCTACGAGTGCTCGAGGTTTCAACGGACGTTAGTCTCCCAGGATAAAACGGATTGACCGGATGCAACTCCGTACTTGAGCCTTCCAGCGAAATGAACTAATATGCTTGAACAATATCACCATTCCAATTATTCAAGGAGGCCAAAGGAAGAAGAAGAAGAAGAAGAAGAAATTGCAATAGGGAGAGTGAAGATTGATGGAAAATTTCTCTTTTGTGTGTTTTTCTTTTTCATCTTTTTTTCCTTCTCTTTCAAAGGGTTGTGGGTATTTCTTTTATAGCTCAAAACTCTTTGATGATTAATTCTCCAATTAATCCACATATTGATGATCAACTTAATTCAACAATTAACCTTGTCATCTATTTCTTTTTGGAGTTTCATTTGTCAATCAATAATGGACATTAACTTTAGAAGTTATTATTTGAATTAATCTTGAATTAAAAGAATTATAATTCAATAAAAAGTGGCAAAAACTATCAACTAGTTTTTCCATTCTTTTCACATGTGAGATAAACTTACATTTCCAACTTCCATCCATTTATTTTAGCTATAATATTTTTATCATTCAATTAAAAAATCGAACAAATAAATATATCATTTTCATGTTCTCACGGAGTGAACATGAACCCACGATAATTTTTGTCCAACGACAAATGATTCTTGCAAAGAAATGTACACAATTTCGTTCACACACAACACACTTTTCCAACACTACAACTACCCATCACCACCACGCACCTTTACTACCACCACCACCCACTTCCCTTTCATCTAATAACCACCACCATCACCCACTACTTCCGTTACCACCCATTACCACCACCTTCACCCAAACCTATGGATGTGGTCATGGAAGTGGTCTTAATGGGTGATGGCGATAGGCGGTGATGGTAGGTGTAGATGGGTGGTGGTGGTGGCAGTGAGTGGGAACAGTTTGTTGTAGTAGGTGGTCGTTGTTTCTGATAAGTCCTCAATTGATCAAATCTCGTGAACTTTAGGGGTCTTATTTTTGTAAGTACCCCAATCTGAATTTGACCTACTTTAGAGGAATTCTTGGTACCATTTAGGGATAAACCAATGGGCCAGGACCTCACTAGGATAAACCTAATATTCCAGGACAGAACTGGAATTAAACTTAGAAAAATCCAGAAGCTCGCCAAGTCGAGTCGTACGGATGGTTTGGGTACTTGAGGGGTTGAGCCGTACGGCTATGTTGGGCACCCTCAGTCCCTATAAATTGAACCCCATGCTGATCATTTCAGGGGGGGAAGAATATTGTTTAGATAGGGGAAACTCTGCAGAAATCGTGTCTGAGAGAGAAATCACCCTTATAATTGAGTGAAGGAAAGGAAGATAGACTAGAACCATCATAGGTGAGGTCCCCTTCCCCCATCTTCTCTTCATCTCAACTCTATTTTGCTTTGTTAATCACATTACTTGTTCTTGTTTACATTCTTGTAAGACTTGTCATCTCAAACAAATTTACATTCTTGCAAGACTTGTCCATTTCAAGTATACATATATTATATTACTATAAGACTTGTCCATTTCAAGCATATATATCTTATATATATACATATGATGTGAACCAAACCATGAGCATGATTCAAGGTGCCCTTCATACTTTTGTATGAAAGAGGTTCAAACCTAAGGATGATCATGGTTTGATTTCTTGTTCTAAATGGATTAAAGATCTCTTTATCAAGGTGAAAGCTCATGTCTTTATGTTGGTATTACACAAACTAGGCCATGATGATCATGTTGGGGGATAAAGGCTCAATCTTTATCATCCCAACCTTGATCTAGCAAAAAACCCCTAAGATTGGGTCATAAAGATTGGATCTTTATGTTGTTTTTGTTGTCCCTCAAGGTTAATCTTTCATAAAAATTCCATTTTGATGGTAAAGTTCCAATCTTTACTCATCAAATGGCAATTTTGGCTCAAAGGGCATGTTCATCACCTTTCTCAAAATTTCCCAAGTGATTGTCTTGATCACACCTAAAACCTTTGTTTTTTGTGTGTAATTTGTGATCAATGACATAGGGATGATTAAATCCATGTTTTTGTTAAAGAAAATAACAGAAAATGATCATCACAGTCCAGTTTCAGCAAGAACACTCTGTTTTGCCTGAAACTGGACATTTTTCTGATAAACTGTCAAAAACCCCTGGAATGCTCTCCCTAGCCGTACGGCTACTTTGGCCAGGGAGTGCATTTTCCAGTTTCTTCCCTTTCTCACTGAAAAGTTTGCAAAATAACCCTTTTCTGTTAAATAATTAACCAGTTTTGTTAAAACGTCAGTTTCTCCCATTTTTGAAATACACACACACACACATATGCACTTTTATTAACTAACGTTGGGGAGACTCGGTCCTATCCGAGGCGACTTGGGTGAAGTAAAACTCTTCCCAAGGCGTAACCTGACCTCCGAACTAATAGAATCTCTAACCTTTCCATTTGTTGGGTTAAATAATTAACAAATGTGGCGACTCCGTTATGTTTTGCGTGATAACCGTGTTTGGTTTTTCGCCCTTCGAAGCGAAAACCCTTCGTTTCCTTCGTCACGGGGCGAGATCCTTACAATTTTGTAATTATAGTTCACAAAATACAAAATGATACAATTACTCACAGTTATTTCTCACATGAGTGGCATATGACCACTTAATATGGTTTTTAGATTGAAATCATACCATATATGGAGCAATTTTTTGGTACTTTAGGCCCTAATTTTTCTTTAAATGAAAAATCAAGCCCTAAATTGATACATTTTCATAGGCATCAGACCCTATTTTATATTTTACACAGTAGAAATTAAGACATTATCTTTTGAACCCTAGTCATATTCCAACTAACACAAAACACCAATTTATTACCAAACAAGATCTTTCTATTGATATGCAAACAAAATAACTTTTTTTTTTATTAATCGATAATGCCATGAAGGCTACAACTGGGCTACTAACAAATGCCATGAAGGCTACAACTAGAGATATAAATAGGCTAACACAAATCTTCCTGACAGGATTCGACCTCCACATGGGAAGCTAGCACCGGATACCGCTTGAGCTAGAGCTCTTTGGTGCAAACAAAATAACAACTAGGAATATATATATATATATATATATATATATATATATATATATATTTATATATTTTTTTACTATGACTAATAAAAGAGATTATTTAGTGAAAATACAAACTAAATTTATGATTTTAGACTAATAAATGAGTGCAAATAGTATTTAAACACTCATGGATTGAAACATTTGAACAATGGCCTCTTGTAGCAACTCTTGACCTTCTTTAACTTGAATCAATCCTTCCTGCAACTTTTGAGCTCCTGCACTTGCCTTATTAACCAACTTTTGCTTCTCTAGATCATGAGAATAATTGAAGATCTTGAGCAAGTTTACCAAAGCCGCCATTTCTAGGGAAACCTCCAAAGTTTGTTCCCCTTCACTGAGTTTCCTTAGATGGTCAAAAAGCCAACTCTCGTACTTCTCCTGAAATTCGAGTAATGGAGTTCTTATGATCGGATGGTGATTTAGGCTCAGATGCTCAGTTATGATAACATTAGATGCATATATAGCTGCAAAATGAACACAAATCAATCACCCAAAATATTAATTAGGCTTGATCATAAGAGGTAAAAGGGCGGCAAGTGCCCCCAATTGTAAAGATAAATAAACATTTAGTGTAGTTTTATAAATTAATATTATATTTAAGTGTTTCAGTTGATGAAGATGTTGCGCAACTATTTCCCCGTTGACTAAAAATTTTGGCTACGCAATTGAGTTTGATAAGCAATGTTTCGGCCCTATTTATCATTTAAGACAAAAACTTGTATGAGACGGTCTCACACGTGAGACGGATCTCCTTGAAAGATTAAATGGTTTGCCCCCTATGGGTGGGGTGGGGCAAGCCCATTTCCTCTCTTGTAAATCTTGTAAAAATCCGTCTCATGTGTGAGACCGTCTCACACAAGACTTCCTCATCATTTAAACATTAGATCAATAGTAACTTTAAAACTTCATAGTAGTATATATAAATATATGAAGGCAAAACCCCAAATTCATCCCTAATCTTTGAAGTTTTTCCATTTTCATCCCTATACTATTTTGTTTTTAGTTTTCGTCCAAAACCTATGATTGTTATATGATTAACAATCCTTAGGCCTAACGAATGTCAAATTATTAATGTAAATCAATAGATTAAGGACGAAAACGAAAAAGTATAGAGATGAAAACGAAAAAAAACATTAAAGGTCAGGGATTATTTGGGGTTTCTGACAATATTTTAGATACATATACTTCGTCTCGTTCGAAATAAATTTTTTAGTCAACTTAATTATATTTTGACCAATAATTTGAAAAAATAATTATCTTAACAAAAATTTAAAAATTGTTATTGTATCACGGTTATTAATAAATTCAAGGGTTAATTACAAATTAGGGCCTAAAGTCTTATATGAGGTCCCCAATCGGGCCTGACTTTTTATTTTTAGCGTTTTTGGGCCTGTATTTATATTTTTTCCCCAAATTAGGGTTTTTTAACGATTTCAATCCAAAAACACTATTAAGTGAACATGTGCGTTGCATGTGACTTTGGGTGGGGGTATTTTTATCATTTCTAATGGAAATTGTCAAAAAGTCAAGCCCCAATTTGGGACTTTAATAATACCCTAGGCCCTAATTTGAAATTTTTTGTTTTTGTGTAAAACTCAAAAATTCTAAATTATTTTGTTGTGTCTAATTACCCATTTCCTTCTCCTTCCTAAAATGATCATTACATATTCACCTATTATTATGAATAAATTTTGAATAATAATTTTAGTTTATTTTATCTATTTTAATAAAAAATTAAACATTTTTATTGATAGTATTATTGATGGTTTATCAATAACAAACAAGTTTCAAATTTTTATTAGTCTGATTGAATCAATCTAAAATTATTATTCAAATTTTCATTAGTCTGGTAGAATCAATCTAAAATTACACCATCACCCGATTGGGGACCTCATATAAGACTTTAGGCCCTAATTTGTAATTAACCCTAAATTCAATAACTAATTTTAGATTTTTGTTAAGATAATTATTTCTTCAAACTATTGGTTAAAGTATAACTAGGTCGACCAAAAATCCTATTTCAAGTGCGACAGAGGGAGTATATTTGTCAACTAAGTCAATTTTTTACCATAATTTTATGAATATTTAAATATCATTATGAAATTTTAAAAATTGTTATCGTTTCACTATTAGAAATACTATCATTAATAATTTTTATAATTGTTTAGAGATATCTAGATATTCATAAAATCATGGTCAAAGATTGACTCAGTTGACCCAAAAAGTCAAACTGTGTACTTTGGTATGAGAAGGATGGAGTATATATTTATAACTAGGATTTTTCACGAGAAATTAGATCAGAGACTTGAATCGTACTCCTTCCGTCCCGGACTAAGGTAAGGTTCTTAGTTTGACTTTACACGGAAATTAAGAAAAAATAAATGTTGTGAGTATGAAAAAGTAAGTAAGAGAAATTAGGAGAGATAAAGTGGGTAGGATTTTTATTGTGAGAATGACAAGTGAGTCCCTTAGTCCATTTTAAGTAATAAAGTAACTAAGAACCTTGGTTTGGGATAAACCAAAAAGGAAAGTCTGGGATAGAGGGAGTAAATAATTTACCTGGCGAAACGTTTGGTTTTGGTTCAACATCCAATTCGGGCCATACAGCGCTAGGAAATGTAACGGATTTTTGTTTCTTATTGGGTGGCTCATCTTCATCATTTAAATCCCCATCCGCTTTGCGTTTGTGTGCATGTGAGCAACCGACAGGGCCGCCGGATTCGTTTCTCCGGTGGTAGTTCGTCGTCATCGACGGAGGAGGAATCAGATGATGATGATCATGAGCTCCATGGTAGCTGATCAAGTGGGAAGACACCAAATGACCATTTCTTGATGTGTTTCCACCGATTTGGAGGCTTTGAAATCCATAACACTTTTGAGAATTGTGAAAAAAGGATAGGATGGGCTGTTTTGTTAATTGTGTATGATGAGTTAAAGGTTTGGGTAGAGAAAAAAATGAAGTTGTTGTCATTAGGGGTGAGCAGAAAAACCGACAAAAACCGATAACACCGAAAACACCGAAAAAACCGACACCGAAAAACCGAACCAATAAGCTATTGGTAAGGTACGGTTCTTTTAATTTTAAAAACCGAATCTGGCGGCTCGGTTTCGGTTTCACACGCTAATCCCGATTTCACATACCGAACCGAACCGATATTGTTGAACGTCGTCGTTTTTTTCTTTTATATATACTCCCTCCGTCCCAGCACAAGTATGACTTCTTTCCCTTTTAGGCCGTCCCAGAACAATTGAGCCCACCCCTCTAGTACTACTTGTGCTGGGACGGAGGGAGTATACTGCTTCCGACTTTTAACCCTCTGCGTCACTTCTTTTAGCCCAAGTAGTTCAATTTGGGCCTGGCGCAAGCCCAACTTAAATGGCCCATTTAATCAGCCCATTGACACCGAACCGATACCGACCGACACCGAAACCGATCACACCGAGCCGATTTAAAACTGAATCATTTCAGTACTCAAATGCTAAAAACCGATAAGATGCGGTTCGGTACCGGTTTTAGCTAGAAACCGTACCAAACCGAACCGAGCTCACCCCTAGTTGTCATAATTTTTGTATTGAGATACCTCATTTTGAACTCCCTTAATCTTTTTAATTGGGCAAGTGCCTTGTATGTATAATGCTCCCTCCGTCCCGGACTAAAATTCTTAGTTTGATTTTACACAGAAATTAAGAAAAAGTAAATGTTGTGAGTACGAAAAAGTAAGTAAGAGAAAGTATGAGAGATAAAGTGGGTAGGGAGTTTTTTTTTTAGAATAACAAGTGGGTCCCATGATCCATTTTAGGTAATAAAGCAACTAAGAAACTTAGTCTGAGACAAACCAAAAAGAAAGTAAGAACCTTAGTCTGGAACAGAGGGAATACTTGGTTTTGCCAATATAGTCTTGAGTCAGTCTTATAAAAAAAATTGTTTTACACTAGTTTTAATGTAATTTTAAAAAATAGTATAATACATGTATGTAATGTATGAATCAGTTTTCTGAAAAATTTGTTTTACACTAGTTTTAGTGTAAAACTTGTTTTTCATGAAAAAAAAAAGGATTTTTTTATAAGAAATTAAAAACAAATTTTACACTGAAAATAATGTAAAACAAGGTTTTCACCATATTTTCACGTAATGTATAAATAAAACAAAAACTCCCTTTGTCCCAATTTAGGAGTCAAATTTTTTTTAAAAGGACGTCCCATTTTAAGAGACAAAATCCTAAAATGGAAAATGGGTCCTACATGTTATGCTCACAACAATTATCCACTAACTCTTCCCTACCTCACTTTCTCTTTTTAACCCAACTATCAACACTCATAACATATCACATTTTTCTTAATTCGAACACACTCATTTTTTTACTCTTAAAATTAAAACGGGACGGATAGGTGATAGGACATTACAACAACTTTATGGCCCATAAGACCATTAGCAAGTCAACGCATATTTTAATTTGAGGCATGTATCGTCCTTTTTATTTGTGACTTTTGAAAAAAACAAAAAAAATTAAAAATATACTCCTTCCGTCTCAAAACACATTGCACTTATTTCCTTTTTGGTGTCCCATTGGTAAATCTCATTTTCAAAAACGTTCAAAATTTATTATTTTTTTATTCTCTCTACTCCACTTGTCATACTCACACACTTACTTTTGGGCCACACTTGTAAATTCCACTCAACTTATCATACTCACAACCACTTTTCTACTCACAATACTTTTGATTATATATACTTACTCCTTAATTTCTGTGCATCCTCAAAAGTGTGCAAGGTATTTTGGGACGGAGGGAGTAGTGATTAATGCAGTGATGAAAGAATGGTTAAGTCATCTTGATGACGCATAGGTGATAGGACAGTACAACAACTTTATGGCCCATAAGACCATTTGCAATGGTTCAAATTGAACCATTGTTAAAACGGGTTATCCGGCCCGACCCGTCTTTGTACATGCCCGCGGGCTTAACGGGCTTGACCGGTCCGGCCCTTCTCACGGATCGTTTTATGTGTGGTCCGGCCCGTCCGTTTGGTCCGAACTGAAAGGTTCACGGGCCAAACGGATTTTTTTTAAATCAGAAAAACCTTTAAAAAAATTATAAAAATAAATAAATGACTTAGGCTAATTAAAATATATAAAATAAATTAAAATACATATAAAAAGTGATTTAATATGTACTTTAATTTGTCTTTTATATTTAAATAGAGTTAGTTATTAAATTTATGTTATTTGGAATGGACTAATGGAGTATGGACGAAGGGTTTTTTTTGTGTAAAAATTGGTTAGTATCATTATTTATAATAACTAGAAATCATTTTTGGACACAAATACCCTTAACTGTGGCTGATAGGAGGGGTAGAAAGGTCCAAAAATATAAAACAAATTTCAAGTCACAAGTGTGAAAGGGAGAGAGAGGGAGCCGTTGGTCACTTGGTGTTTTGGACCTGTTGGTCAGGCTTTTATGATAAAAATGCCAAGGAAGGACAATCCAGTGCAATGCCAATTTGCCAGCCACCAACAGGACAGCACAAAGCTATCATGCCATGGGCCAGTCGGCACAAAAAAAAAAATAATAAAAAAAAATGCGCCAAACGGACATGGGCCAAACAGGCCAAGAGATCCGCGGGCTTTAGCCCGGCCCGTGCATCATTTTCACTACCCGGCCTAGACTATGAATAAGGCGGGCTTGGACATGGGCTTGCCCACGGGCTCATGGACCCAGCCCATACGGACACGGGCTGGCGAGCTGAAAAGGGTTCCGTGGGCTTAGGCCCAAAGTGAACATCACCAGGTTCAATACTCAAAACTCATTCAACACCCACTTTATCATTCCATCTCATCTTCTTTCTCCATCCACCTAATCATTCAACATCCCATCTACTTTTACACCTTCCAATGGCTTATTTAATACTCCCTCCGTCCCATCTTAAACTTCAAAAAAAAAAGTGGGCACAAAAATTAAGATGAGAATCTTTATATTATAAAATATAGATAGTGGGGTAGAGTGCTGTGAGTATAGAAAGTGGGTAGGAGAGAAAAAATGGGGTGGAGAATAGTTAGTGGATAGTTGTTGTGTGTATGATATGTAGTTTCCACTAAATAAAAAAGTATAAATAAGTTTCCATTTTGAGATTTTGAAGTTTAAGATGGGACGCCCAAAATGGAAATTTTTGAAGTTTAAGATGGGACGGAGTGAGTACTTACAATTCAACACCCTCCCAACTCATCATCTTACCCCATCACTTTTATTTTATTTTATATCATTTATTTTTATGATTAGTAAAATAATAATAATAATAATAATAATTATTATTATCGTTTATAATTAAAAAATCACACTCAATTAATTTTTTTAATTACAATTAAATAAAAAAGAGTTTTTTTTGTGTCGAAATTTAATGAAATTTACATCTACTTATAGAGAAAAATGCAGAATTTTGATGTTTTTTTTAATTATTATTTTTTTATAAGATAATTCGGATACAAAAATTGAGTGAGAAGGTATAAATCGACCGACCAACCACCGAGCGCCAAGTGTCACTTCAACATGTGTTGATGCTAGTCAACACTACTCCCCCTTCAACATACTCCTCCAATGGTTCCAACTATTGGAAACCCACCAACACCCTCATCCAACATACCATTGCAAATGGCCTAAGGGCAAGTCCAACATGGGTATCAAAACCCATGTGAAGGTCTTTATGTCTCCAATAGCAAATTTAATGGGCACCAAAATTAGGTTTAGTCCCAAGAGAGGTTCTCTCTTTGTCCCGGACTAAGGTTCTTAGTTTGACTTTATACAGAGATAGGAGTGTAAACGGTTCGGTTTAGCTCGTTTTGAGCGGTTTTAGAGACCGAACCGCTAGTCATCGGTTTGAGAAAATCTCAAACCGAGCTGAACCGCCAAAAACTCCAAACCGAACTGAACCAAACCACAATGGTTCAGTTCGGTTCAACTCAAACCGTGGTTTGATATATTGGTTCAAACCGCGGCCCAAACCGCGGCTCCAACCACGGCCCAAACCGCAGCCCCAACCATGGCCCAAACCGCAGCCCATGTTCATTGATATTATGTTGGGTTTCCAAGTAACATGCGCAGCGGAATATAGCAATTAAAATTTTAAGAAACCCAAAACCATGGATCCGTTCATATGATTAAATCAAATACAACAAGATGAATAGAGGAATAACTAACCCTTGATGGCTATGAATTTTCTCTTGGTCTTTGGTGGAGAAACTTGAAGACTTGATCACGATCACAAAGCTTGAACACGAACTTTGAAGATGATAATTTTCACCCTCTAGCGGTATCCACACTTCGAACGAATATCAAAGGAGCTTCTTTGATCTTGGTTGCTAGACCAATATTATGAAACACACTTTCATAATATAATAAAGAACTATATGGAATTTATTTGTGAATTATTTTGTTCCTCAATCAAAGATATCTTAGAACAAAATAATATCTCTCTCAAACTCTTTGAGACTCACAAAAGGCACTTGTTCATATGGTCTGGCCGAATTGGGGGTTTTTATACACAATTAAGACCTATTCTAAATAGGAATTTTGTGCCAAAAACCTTCCTAAATCGAATTAGGAAATTCCCAATCGGGAGCACCAGGCGCCCGCCCGGTACCACCCAGGCGCCCGCCTGTTTGGGCAGAAACTCCAGTCCCTTTCCGGCTTGAACAGGCGCCCGCCTGGTACAACCCAAGCGCCCACTTGGTTGACCAGGAGGCCCAGATCTTTCCAGAAATTCCTTGGAAGTCCTCCGACCCTAAATGCCAATATAGTCCTTTTATTTAAGATTCGTTCTATTGTGTGTGACCCTCTAGGATTATACTAAGTTGGAAATGAGCTCAAACATGATCCCATAAGATATGATTAGGTTCTAGCAAACCGTCATACCTACCCAAATAGTATAACTAGATACAAGTTCGCATTCCTTTAGAATATGTCACAATCCCTTTGTCCACGATGTCATTGAACACAAGTCATGGTCAAAGAGTCAACTTGTTTTGTTCAATACTTTCTCGATTCCGAATATGTTGATAATTCAAATGCTATTGATCCAATCAATCCATTTGAGTCCGGCCGAACATTTCATCAACATCATTCCTTCGAGGGGCCCAAGCTTGACATCTCTCCGTGGAGGGACAAATCCATTTAGCTTATTATTCTTCCCAACGGGAATCCGATTATGCCAATCATACCCTTTATAACTACCGTGTTAAGGCAGCGTTTGAATATGTCAAACATAATGTTCATCAAGTGGAAGACTATAATAACTTCATGTCTAAGGATTCAAATGACATAACTAATATGAGATATATGTATGACATAGACCATGACATAAATATCATACAGCGGGTCATGTCCAGTACCTTGTTCCAAACAAGTACCCATTAATCTAACATGATCATCCCATGATCATTTAGCCTTTATACTAGTGCTTAACAAGCACTAGGGACGGGGATTATTATAAGTAAACATGAACAACAATAATAATCAAAACATCTCTTTATTGATATGAAATAAATGATAACAATTACAACGTTTATTAAACGTGCCTAGGGCACCACTACCAACAATCTCCCACTTGCCCTAGGCCCAATCTCCCATGTATCTAATACCCATGGACCTAACATGACCATCATGTTTAGCTTGTGGAAGTCCCTTTGTTAGCGGGTCCGCAACATTGTCATCAGTAGGTACTCTGCATATATTTACGTCTCCCCTATCAACGATCTCTCGAATGATATGAAAACGCCTAAGTATGTGTTTGGATTTCTGATGTGCTCTTGGTTCCTTTGCTTGAGCAATAGCACCATTATTGTCGCAATAAAGGTCTATTGGATTAGCAATACTAGGAACCACTTCAAGTTCAGTTATGAACTTCTTAATCCAAACAGCTTCCTTTGCAGCATCCGATGCAGCAATATACTCAGCTTCTGTTGTAGAATCAGCGGTTGTACTTTGCTTGGAACTCTTCCAGCTTACAGCTCCACCATTTAACATAAACACAAAACCCGATTGCGATCGGCTATCATCTTTGTCGGTTTGGAAGCTTGCATCCGTGTAAGCATTTACAACGAGATCATCTTCCATTCCTCCATAGACCAAAAACGAGTCTTTAGTTCTTCTCAAGTACTTAAGAATTTTTTTTACAGCTATCCAGTGATTTTCGCCAGGGTCGGATTGATATCTACTTGTCATGCTCAAAGCATAAGATACATCCGGCCTAGTACAAATCATGGCATACATGATGGACCCAATTGCCGAAGCATATGGAACATCATTCATTTTCTCACGCTCATCTTTTGTCTTAGGACATTGAGTCTTGCTTAGAGAAACTCCATGTAACACGGGCAAGGTTCCTCTCTTAGAATTTTCCATACGGAATCTTCTAATGACCTTGTCAATGTATGTACTTTGGCTTAAACCAAGTAGCCTCCTTGATCTATCTCTATAGATCTTAATGCCAAGAATATATGCGGCTTCACCCATATCTTTCATTGCGAAGCACTTTCCTAACCAAGTCTTCACAGACTGAAGTGTAGGAATGTCGTTTCCAATGAGCAATATGTCATCCACGTATAAAATAAGGAATAGCACTATGCTCCCACTAATCTTCTTGTATACACAAGGCTCATCTTCGTTCTTGATGAAACCAAACTCTTTGACCGATTCATCAAAACGGAGATTCCAACTCCTAGAAGCTTGCTTCAATCCATAGATGGATCTCTGCAATTTGCATACCTTAGAATCTTGTTCAAAACCTTCTGGTTGTGTCACATACACATCCTCTTGAAGTTTTCCATTCAGGAAAGCGGTTTTGACGTCCATCTGCCATATTTCATAGTCATGATATGCGGCAATGGCAAGCAAAATTCTTATAGACTTGATCATTGCTACGGGTGAAAAGGTCTCATCATAGTCAATACCATGAACTTGCCTATAACCTTTCGCTACAAGCCTAGCTTTGTAAGTATGCACCTTCCCATCCATGTCAGTCTTCTTCTTGAAGACCCATTTGCATCCTATGGTTTTTACACCTTCGGGCGCATCAATCAAATTCCAAACTTGATTGTCTTGCATGGATTGCAATTCGGATTCCATGGCTCCAAGCCACTTGTCCGAATCAGGAGAACACATCGCCTCTTGGTAGGTTGACAGTTCATCATTCTCAATGATTTCTACCTCATTACTATCCGTTACGAGAAATCCATATCTCTCGGGCTCGGATCGTAACCTACTAGATCTGCGAGTTGCTTGTGTATTTTGAACAGGTTCCACAACTCCTTGTGGTTCTTGTTCTTGTTCAACTATTGGTTCAATGTTATTTTCTGGGTCTCGAATTTCTTCAAGATTTATTTTACTCCCACTGATTTCTTTGGAGAGAAACTCTTTCTCTAGAAAGACGCCAGTTCGGGCAACAAACACTTTGTTGTCCTCACGGTTGTAAAAGTAATATCCTCTAGTTTCCTTAGGATATCCCACGAAAATACATTTATCAGATTTGTGCGCAAGTTTGTCTGAGACAAGTCTTTTGACAAAAGCTTCGCAACCCCAAATCTTCATGAAAGACAGACAAGGCTTCTTTCCGCTCCACATCTCATATGGAGTCTTTTGAACCGATTTAGTTGGAACACGATTTAGTGTGAAAGCAGCGGTTTCTAGAGCGTAACCCCAAAAGGATATTGGAAGATCAACTTGACTCATCATTGATCGAACCATGTCTAACAAAGTCCGATTTCTCCTCTCGGACACACCATTCCATTGTGGTGTTCCGGGTGGAGTCAATTGTGAAACTATTCCACAATTCTTTAGATGATCATCAAATTCTTGACTCAAGTATTCTCCACCTCGATCTGATCGAAGTGCCTTTATATTTTTGCCAAGTTGTTTTTCTACTTCATTTTGAAATATTCTAAATATCTCGAATGCTTCACTTTTATGTTTCATCAGGTAAACATACCCAAATCTACTATAATCATCAGTGAAGGTTATGAAGTATTGAAATCCTCCCCTAGCATTGCTACTTAATGGTCCGCATACATCGGAATGTATCAACCCCAATAAGTCGCTTGCCCTTTCACCCAACTTGGTAAAAGGTGTCTTAGTCATTTTTCCAAGAAGACACGACTCACAAGTATCATATGACTCTAAGTCACATGAACCCAAAAGTCCGTCCCCATGGAGTTTTGAGATACGCTTCTCATTAATATGACCAAGACGGCAATGCCACAAATAAGTATGATTTACATCATTAGGTTTAGATTTCTTATTTACATGATAGACATTATTTTCATTCTTGACATCCAAGATATAAAGGCCATTAAATGAATTAGCAATACCATAAAGCACATCATTTAAATAAATAGAAAATTTCTTATTCTCAATAAGAAACTTAAAACCTTCATTATCCAAACAAGAAATTGAAATAATATTTCTGCTTAAATCCGGAACATAATAACAATTGTTCAAAACAAGAATTAATCCGGAAGGTAAAGTGACTTCATAAGTCCCTACGGCTAATGCAGCAACTCTTGCTCCATTTCCCACGCGTAGATCTACTTCACCTTCTTTAAGCAGTCTCCTATTCTTTAGTCCCTGCACATTTAGACAAATGTGAGAACCACATCCGGTATCCAATACCCAAGAATCAGTGGTAGAAAGGAGAATATCTATCATATAGATACCTGAAGTCGACGCAGCCTTGCTGCTCTTCTTCTTCTTTTGCTCTTCCAAGAAAGCCTTGCAATTACGTTTCCAATGACCAATTTCTTGACAATGGAAACAAATTGCATCCTTTTGTGTATCGGGTTTTGCCTCAGAAGCCTTGGCAACCTTTGCCTTGCTTATCTTGGGTTTGACAACTTTTGCCTTTCCCTTTCCTTTGGCACTAGCCTTCTTCCCATCATGAACCAAGAGCACGGGAGAACCTTTCTCCACAATTTTCATCTCTGCAGTTTTGAGCATCCCATGCAACTCAGAGAGATTCTTATCCATTCCATGCATGTTATAATTCATCACAAACTAATTATAACTTTTTGGCAATGAATTAAGAATGAGATCCGTGGCTAGCTCCAATGGGATTGGATAGCCAAGTTTCTCAAGGTGCTCTACATAACCTTTCATTTTAAGAAAGTGAGGACTCACTTGTTGCCCTTCATTCATTTTACTAGTAGTGAATGCAACAATGGTCTTGTACCTCTCTTGCCTAGCTTGCTCTTGAAACATGGTTCTCAACTCCACGCCTATCTCATAGGCTTCCAAATGTTCCAAACTTTGTTGGAGTTTTGAACACATAGCAGCAAGCATGAGACAACTTACATCTCTAGAATCATTACGATGTTTCTTGTAATTGTCTCTTTCTACCCTAGGGGCAGTAGGCGGTGGTTCAGCGGGGAGAGGCCCATCGAGAATGTACAACTTATCTTCTTGCCTAAGAACGATTCTTATGCTACGGATCCAATCCATAAAGTTGGTACCATTCTCTTCGAGCTTATCCTTCTCAAGGATCGATCGCAACGACATTGATTGAGTGTTATTAGTCATTATCTACAAATATGCAAAATTTCCAAAATTTAATAAGTACCGGTTTTCATTAAAGAGATAAAAAAAATGTATTTTAAAACAAAATACTCCCACTAAATTATATAACCTTCATATACATCCAATGTATAATATAATTTAAATGGGTTGAGATCCCGCTTTAATCTAATTTTGAGTACGCTTTGGCGCACCGCTCAAAATTAAATCAATTAGGTAGACAACTCTTGTCAATCATATCTCATATGACTCTCAGTTCTTTTCATGAGATTCTTTAAGAAATCCAATTTCAAAAAACATGTTAAATCTCATCTTTGCCTTAAGCCCAAAACTGTTTTGACGCTTAATTAAGTCCAACCATTTTAAACGCATAGGAAACTCTTATTCACTCATCTTGCTCAAACATGAATAAAATTAATGCACCTCGCTTTGGCGAGCCCACATAAAATTACTCATGTATAAACAAGTGTTTTAATCATGGCATGGCAAAAGGACTTAAAACTTTCTTTAAAGGTTCATCACATATAGCATATAACACATTTATGAGCACATAATATAAACATGTTATACATCAAGTTTAGCCACTAATTAATCTCCATTAATTTAAGCATGGTATTTATGTGTCATTAGTTTCTCTATAATTATGAGGATGAGACTATTTCAACTTTGGTTATTATCTCCAAATCAAGACAACAAGAAGTGCGGTCGAACTAAGCCATTAGGCAACCACAATCCCGCACTAATTCAAGAAACCAAGTAGTCCATGTGGCCGAAAAAGCAATAGATGGTCTCGATGAACGTAGGCCAATTGCATTCACAATTCCACATGGATCTCCAATCATTGAATCAAGAATTTTGTTTCTCAATTTTAGCAATTATGAACTCTTCATAATTCTAACTTCGTTTTATCTTTGAAACTTTGATTGCGATCAATTTTGGGAAACATAATCTCGATGAACGCAGATTAGCCATCCAAAACTCGAACCAATCTAGGAATCACAAGACTAAAACAAATAGGAAAATCAAACCCCAAAATCCACACACAAACCAACTACCCAAAACCCATTCCAGATCAGCAAGTCTGAATTGGTCTTGTTACTGGTTTTGTTGGATTTGTCGAAAAATTCCAGAATCAGATTTTGAACAAAATCAGAAACATTTTGGCCTAGCGAGCGCGCGCCTGGTTTAGGGCGGGCGGGCGCTTGATAGCCAGAATGGTATAGAATTTTCAAGTTCGAAATTTTTGTCGCAAAATTATTTTTCCCCGATTATTAAAACTTTGATCCAATCAAAAATCAATAATCGAAATAATTCAGAATCCACCATAATTTTTATTGCGATTGAATCGTGCGATTAAAGTTGCAAAACAATAAACCACATAAAATCAAAAAACACATAAACATCATATAATCCAATATTCATATCATACTTGGCACATAAACAATTTATATACACACAACATGATCCAAGTATTGAATTAATCAACATGAACGGGGCTCTGATACCACTGTTGGGTTTCCAAGTAACATGCGCAGCGGAATATAGCAATTAAAATTTTAAGAAACCCAAAACCATGGATCCGTTCATATGATTAAATCAAATACAACAAGATGAATAGAGGAATAACTAACCCTTGATGGCTATGAATTTTCTCTTGGTCTTTGGTGGAGAAACTTGAAGACTTGATCACGATCACAAAGCTTGAACACGAACTTTGAAGATGATAATTTTCACCCTCTAGCGGTATCCACACTTCGAACGAATATCAAAGGAGCTTCTTTGATCTTGGTTGCTAGACCAATATTATGAAACACACTTTCATAATATAATAAAGAACTATATGGAATTTATTTGTGAATTATTTTGTTCCTCAATCAAAGATATCTTAGAACAAAATAATATCTCTCTCAAACTCTTTGAGACTCACAAAAGGCACTTGTTCATATGGTCTGGCCGAATTGGGGGTTTTTATACACAATTAAGACATATTCCAAATAGGAATCTTGTGCCAAAAACCTTCCTAAATCGAATTAGGAAATTCCCAATCGGGAGCACCAGGCGCCCGCCCGGTACCACCCAGGCGCCCGCCTGTTTGGGCAGAAACTCCAGTCCCTTTCCGG
The DNA here is from genome assembly GCA_026119855.1 of Campanula takesimana. Taxonomy (NCBI): domain Eukaryota; kingdom Viridiplantae; phylum Streptophyta; class Magnoliopsida; order Asterales; family Campanulaceae; genus Campanula; species Campanula takesimana. The sequence goes on along the minus strand of JAOWBW010001301.1, from coordinate 301,594 downwards.
CTTGAACAGGCGCCCGCCTGGTACAACCCAAGCGCCCGCTTGGTTGACCAGGAGGCCCAGATCTTTCCAGAAATTCCTTGGAAGTCCTCCGACCCTAAATGCCAATATAGTCCTTTTATTTAAGATTCGTTCTATTGTGTGTGACCCTCTAGGATTATACTAAGTTGGCAATGGGCTCAAACATGATCCCATAAGATATGATTAGGTTCTAGCAAACCGTCATACCTACCCAAATAGTATAACTAGATACAACTTCGCATTCCTTTAGAATATGTCACAATCCCTTTGTCCACGATGTCATTGAACACAAGTCATGGTCAAAGAGTCAACTTGTTTTGTTCAATACTTTCTCGATTCCGAATATGTTGATAATTCAAATGCTATTGATCCAATCAATCCATTTGAGTCCGGCCGAACATTTCATCAACATCATTCCTTCGAGGGGCCCAAGCTTGACATCTCTCCGTGGAGGGACAAATCCATTTAGCTTATTATTCTTCCCAACGGGAATCCGATTATGCCAATCATACCCTTTATAACTACCGTGTTAAGGCAGCGTTTGAATATGTCAAACATAATGTTCATCAAGTGGAAGACTATAATAACTTCATGTCTAAGGATTCAAATGACATAACTAATATGAGATATATGTATGACATAGACCATGACATAAATATCATACAGCGGGTCATGTCCAGTACCTTGTTCCAAACAAGTACCCATTAATCTAACATGATCATCCCATGATCATTTAGCCTTTATACTAGTGCTTAACAAGCACTAGGGACGGGGATTATTATAAGTAAACATGAACAACAATAATAATCAAAACATCTCTTTATTGATATGAAATAAATGATAACAATTACAACGTTTATTAAACGTGCCTAGGGCACCACTACCAACATATTAAACTGTACATAAACACAATTAAAACTAATAGAAGTTGAACCGAACCACACGATTTGGTTAAACTAATAGAAGTTGATATTAAACTGTACTTAAACACAATTAAAACTAATAGAAGTTGAATTGAACCACACGGTTAGGTAAAATATCAACGGTCCAACAGTTACCTGGTTTGGTTTAGTGGTTCGGTTCCTCGGTTCGGTTTGAACAGTTCGGTTTAGCTCGGTTTGGTTCGACTTCAGTGGTGAGACTGTGAGTTGAACCGAACCACACGGTTTATTGATTTTCAAGACCGTAGCTGAACCACTGGTGTGTAAAAACCGAACCAAACCATACGGTTTGGTTCGGTTCGGTCTCGAACTGCGGTTCAAACCGAACCACTGACACCCCTATACGGAGATTAAGAAAAAGTAAATGTTGTGAGTATGAAAAAGTAAGTAAGAGAAAATAGGAGAGATAAAGTGGGTAGGGAGTTTTTATTGTGAGAAAGACAAGTGAGTCCCATAGTCCATTTTAGGTAATAAAGCAACTAAGAATTTTAGTCTGGGACAAACCAAAAATGAAAGTAAGAACATTAGTCTGGGATGGAGGGATTACCAAAATTGCTACCATGTCTAGGTAAAAAACAAGCGCTTATTGGGCGAAATCTATATTTATAGTATTTTAAAGTTGGTGAAACCAACCCTGGGTATGACACGTAAGCAACAAAATGGTTTCTCTTGATTGTGAGGCTTCCATGTAAGTTAACTGTTTCAATTCCAAAGTTTTTTGACATTCGGCTACCTAGTTACTAATATTAGTTAAGAACAATATGTATGATACTAGGTACTTTTGAATTACTTTTTTCTTTACATAAGTTCTATAGAAAACATATATGAATAGAATGTCTTCTATAAGAATATATAAGTATCTAATATAACTCATGCTCTTATATATATATATATACTCCCTCTGTTTCATGTGAATGGAGACTTATTTTTCTTTTCGTCCGTTTCACCTCAATTGAGACTTCCCAAAATGGCAAACTTTTTAATATTTTATAGGGTTAATTGCACTTTGGTTACCTGAGTTTTCCAAAATTCTGCAATCGGTTACTGAATATGTCAAAGTTGCGATTGGGTTCCTTAATTTGCTGAACCGGAGCAATCTGGTGTAAAATTCGTTAACTTGTTAAAAAACTAACGAAATGGACACCATGTGCCAAACACGTGAGTTTTAACGAGGGCCAAAATGTCTTTTCTTAACAATATAAAATCAAAAAAAAAAAAAAAAAAAAAAAAACTATACTCCTTATTAAATGAGTACCACATCCAGAATCCACCTTCTCCTACTTCGACTCCGACGGCGAGCTCCAAACCACCACTGTCTCCGACCTAACCAAATCCAAAAAAGCCATCCTATTCGCCGTCCCAGGCGCCTTCACCCCAACCTGCTCCCAGTGTTGCCACAAGATGGAGAAGCTCCGGCAGCGTTATCGAGCGGAGAAGCAACGATCTCGGTCTTTCCCCGGCCGATTCTTCTCGTCATGGTTTTATTTTGAAGCTATGGATGCTATGGAGCACGGATCCGGCAAAGGTAGCGATCCGGCCAATCCGGTTAATCCGATTTTAAAGGTTGTTAATTTGAAAAAGAAAGATGAGAGGTCAAACCCTAACCCTAATTTTGACCAAACGGGTTTGAATCCGGGTCGTGGAATTCGATTCAAACCAGTTGGGGATCGAAGTTTGGTGACTCCACCAAGCAGGGGGAAGAAGAACTCCAACAAAAATAGTAGGCTGGTGGTTGTGGGAGCGGGACGGCGTTACAACGAGTCTAGCTTGAACATGCCGCTCGAGTTGCAATCGCCGGCGGGGAAGTTGTTGGCCGGCGTTTTGCAGAATAATCGGGGGCGATTCCATGAAGCGGTTGCGGGACAGTTGGAGAATTTAGTTATATACGTGTCTTCATTTCAATACCCTCTCACCTTCATCTTCCCCATTTTCTAATTTTACTCAAGAACCCTAGCCATTAATCTCCATTGTTACACAAATAAAATTTTTTAAAATTACAGCGTAAGCCAGTATGGGCGATGAAAATATCAGTGGGTGAGAATTTGCATTTAAAGAGTGTGATTCGTCACAAAGAAGAGATAATGGCTGGGATAATGGGTTGATGTTCTGAAGAAGACTTGACCGTCATTGCAATTTCGTTAACCAGGAGTGGAAATGACATATTTGCCCTCGTTAAAACTCACGTGTTTCGCACATGGTGTCCATTTTGTTAGTTTTTTAAACAAGTTAACGGATTTTACACCAGATTCCTCCGGTTCAGCAAATTAAGGAACCCAATCGCAACTTTGACATATTCAATAACCGATTGCAGAATTTTGGAAAACTCAGGTAACCAAAGTGCAATTAACCCTATTTTATATTCACCCAATCCCACCCATTTAACCCCACTAATTCTCTCTTTTCATTTTCCACCACTCATTTTATCCAATCAACACTACTATTTACCCCCCACTCATTCTCTCTCTTCATTTTCCACCACACATTCACTACTTTCTCTTAATTATTGTGCCCCATTTTTTAGTCTCAATTCACATGAAACGGAGGGAGTATAGAATAGGAGTGTAGACTAGGTAGGACGTGCATTAAAGGTGTGACTTTTCAACTAATGTAATTTTTCAACTAATTAAATTTCATTAATCAAATCGTTTATATATATATATATATATATATATATATATATATATATATATATATATATATATAAATAATATGGTGAAGATGGTTATGGTGTTGACACGTGGACGAACCATGGAGGAAGCTTGCATTTGGTGATGCCATGTCAACGCCCCCTCATAAACAAGTAACTTTTCAATTTTTGTTTCTTATCTAATTGTATTAGCTAATAATATTAGCTACTACATAAAGTAACTATTATAGTTAACTATTATAGAAACTAATACTTATAATAATAATTATAATTGCTAACTATTATAGTTTACTATTAATAGTTAACTAATATAGTTAAGTATATATCTTAATTATTACTATTAATAATATTAGTTAATCATAATCGTTACTATGTAAGTTGACTAATACTACTAATAGTATTGCTTAATAATAATAGTTATAATATAGGTTAAAGATTACTATTAATACTATTAGTTAACAATAATAGTTACTATATACATTAATTATTACTATTAATAGTATTTTTATTATAATAATCATTATATAAATTTAAAATTACTATTAATATTACTAGGTAATCATTAGTTATTTGTAAAGTAAAAAATTATAATTAATAATATTAGTTATAATAATTATTTTATGGGTTAACTATTTTTATTAATAGTATTAATCATTTATAATAATTACATTATATGTTAATTATTATATTTAACACTACATATACATACATAGATCCGTTTGAATTGTGAAAGGTCATACATTAGACATTTATTAAGAGATACTTTAAATATTCATACATAACCATCAAAGAATTTGAAAGATATATGAGTATTTATCTTTGAATGGATTTTGTGCATGTCTTTTTAGTTTCCTTTCTTTCAACTCCCTAATTAATAATATAAATATTTTTAATCACTTTTAATAAAAAGAATGCATACAATCTTTGCATGGAAATATAAATACTTTTTAATCACTTTTAAAATTACTATTAATATTACTAGGTAATCATTAATTAATTATAATAATTACGTTATATGTTAATTATTACATTTAACACTACATATACATACATAGACCCATTTGGATTGTGAAAGGTCATACATTAGACATTCATTACTTTAAACATTCATACATAACCTCCCAAAAATTTGAAAGATATATGAGTATTTATGTTTGAATGAATTTTGTGCATGTCTTTTTAGTTTCCTTTCCTTCAACTCCCTAATTAATAAAATAAATACTTTTTAATCACTTTTAATAAAAGAAAGCATAGTCTTTGCATGGAAATATAAATATGAGAAAGAAAGTTTGTTTTTGTTGTTGTATTTCTCTTATATTTGTTTGTGTGATATTTTTGATTGATTGTGTTGATGAAAATTTGTGAGCTTTATTAATTTTGTTATGTTTTTATTTCTTGCAGCTACCGACGTGGATACTTTTGAAATTGTTGTTGTTTAAAGTTGTAAGATTCATTGTTTTAAGTTGTTTCTTTAAGTTTCTATTTTTGTTTATTTTTTTTATAACACATACACTTTTGTTGGCTATCACTAACTCTTCTTTATCTATTTACAGAAACTTCTACAATCTTCATTCATTTGACTTGGTTTTGGACTTCAAATTTGAAGTAACAAAAATCTGCTCATGAAGCATTATGAAAGGCTGCCCTGTTTTGAAATAATTATAGTAAAATATACACATGAAAATTTTGAGATTTATAAACTGGAAACTCTTCTTAACCAATAAAAGTATGTTCCTAGATGTTTACATAATTTTATACATAATCTACATATTTATTTGCACCCATCTTGCATGACAATAAAATCTGTCAAAATGTGTTTTCATTTAAGGACTTAAATGTCTCCATGTATTTAATTGATCAAAACAAATTTTCAGAATTTAAAAACTCCAAGTTTCATGTATTTTTATTTTATCTACAACTTTCATGTTTTGGGTTTTTCTATTTGAGTTCGTTTTCATGATTGAATTTGTCAATCTTTTACTAATGTGCTTTATTGGCAGCAACTAATCTAAGACTAGCATGTTGTAACTTTATTCATTTAAACATGATTTATATCTCTTAAAATCATATAAAAAATCATGGGCATTTTTCATTGAGTTCAGAGCAATTTAATCTTTTGAATTAGATCATTTAGTTAAGAAATGAATTAGATGACAATTGGTAATCAAAAGTAGTTCAATAGTTAATTCAAAATATATTTTCACGGACCAAAAAGTTTTTTTAGAAAAAATAAATAAAGAAGGTCTTCTAGAGTGATTAACACTTACTCAAATATTTCACATTTTTACTTCTATTTTTTATTTTAGAATTGTTACAATAATAAAATAAAAATTATTTATCAAACCTCTAACTTTCCCGTGCGTAGCACGGTCTTCGCACTAGTCCGGATGAATTACAAAGAGGACAACCCTACGTGACCCTTATTCCCTTCCAATTCAAACCCTTTTTTTTTTTTTTTTTTTGAAAGCAAACTTTTCAAACATTTCAGTCTTCACACAGTGACTTTTTCATATATATATATATATATATATATATATATTTTACTATTATTAATCATTTTTTGTTGATATCCTACAAATAATCATGGCCACATGAGTTAATTTTGGTAGAAATAACCCTTCTGTCCCAAAATATTTGTAATTTTAGTTTTAAGATAAATTTGTCAAAAGATAATTTTATTTATTTAATATGTATTAATTGTTTTTTAAACATATGTGATTTTTTTTAAACAACAATTTTGGGACAGAAAAAGTAGTAATTTTATTTTAATTTAAAATTTATTTGAACAAAGTAACAGTAATATAGCCAAGAAAACGAGTTTTATTGTTTGCTTTTTTCTTTTATCCGTTTTTATTTGACTATTTCTTTCATTGAATAAACATTTTGTGTATATTGCATTAAAGTAACAAATGAGTAAAAACTATTTATATTTAATTATTAATTTAATGATTATTTAAAATTAATTATATTTAAATTTAATTATTATTTAATAGTAATTTTATTTTAATCTATAATTTATTAAACTTTAACTACAAAAAGATAATTTGATACCCATCATTGGAGAAGCATTTTTTGATACATTTGAAGTGTAACAGAGAGCATATATGATTATAATTTTCTATATAGATGAATGTAACATTTTTATTTTGTAAATGTTACTTTTTTCTTAAAAAAAAGAGTAAAAATTCATGTATATAATTGTGTTTGCATTTCAATTGTTACTTTCTCAATAGAAATTGTTATATTTCAGATATAATGTTACATTTATGAATATAAACTGTTACAATTGAGAAAAAAATTTACATTCATTTTTATAAAATGTAACATTAGTTTAGTTTGTCAATCTTATGTTAGTTTTGAAAAAGAAAAGTGTTACATTTGAAAAAAAGAGTGTTACATTCCTTTATAAAAAGTGTAACATTAGTTTAGTTGTCAATCTTTATGTTATCTTTAATTTATTACGGCAAAATTGTGGTACATTTTGAAGAAAAATAAGTGTTACATTTGAAATAAAAAAATGTTACATTTCGTTATAAAAAGTATTACTTTTGTTGGCGAGGAAAAAAAAGTTAGGGGGAAAAAATCTCGGTAAAAAAAAAAAAAAAAAAACTCGGCTCGTGCGGTCGCAAGCCGTGCGGCCGCAACACAAGAGACAGCCTCTCAACATATTAAGAAGAAAGATCTTTTTCTTCAAAAGGATTTAGGTCAACAACGTCGGACTGCATTACAGTTAACTAAAGAATATCTTATCTATACTTCCTCCGGCTCAAGTTAGTGTAAATCAAAAAAATTGTCACAAATATTAAGAAAAAATAGGAGAAATAAATAGTAGAAGGGGGTGTTTGTGAGTTTAAAAAATTAAATAAAAGAGAGAATGGGTGGGAGGGATATTAAGTTGATTGGTGTTGTGAGTGTAGAAGTGATATTATCTAATGATTCTTGGAAACCAATACCTACCTTTGTATTTATTTTTAAAAATGCGACATATTTTTTACAAACTAAAATTAAAAAATAGACAATTTGTGTTGGAGCTCGTTGATTGGAGCACATGTCCTTTTATAGCCGTTAGACACATAAAATTAATATAGCTGTTGTGAACAGATGTCCTCATCTTGCGGCGTATACATGTTATTTTTTTATCGTTGGATCTTTGGTGTAGTTTGAACTTTGAATTCCTTGAAAGTGTTGAGAAATTATTGATGAAGAGTGGCGCATAGAACATGTATTAGGCGCACGGCCAAGGCGCATGGCTTATGCAGGTGCGTGGCGCCTTGCCAACTGCTCATGGCTCAAAACATTTTCCTCAAAACTTTAATTGTTTGCTTTATTTATCTCAAAGCCTATACAATCTAAGTGGACTCTCTAAAAAAAATGAAGCATAAATACTTCTTACATATGAGCCTAAAGTCCATAAAGCAAAACTTAGGTGATGGATCAATCAAATCTATACATTAAAAACTTAGATATAAGTGGGCATACCCAGCATGAGACATGATACTTCATCATCTTTGAAATCCCTTCACCTTCGCAAAAACGAGGACGATCAGATAAAACTGACGACGACCGATGATAACAGATGACGATCTTACTTTCTACTCAGCAAAGTCGAGATAGAAACTCAAGTGGCCACTGAATTGTATAAACCGAAGTATAAGATTTAGGCGGGGTTAAACCTGGGAATTCCCAACGAAAACCAAGGGAATGGGGCCACCAAATCTTGCACTTAAAAGAGGAATTTCATGATCTGGAACACGGGCCAAGCCCCCCCCCCCCCCCGGCGCAACAAGACCTCCTCGGCATACCTACCTGCCGACCAAGCCAGCAGAAGGAAATCACGACACCACATGCCTTCTCCGGTTTTACCTAGACCGATCACAATTAAGCTTGTGCCTAGCTAATCAATGCTAAGGGTACCGAGTCACATATGCCATCACCATCCTCCTCGGCCTTACCTAGACCCACGCGCCTTACGTGAGTTGGTCAACATTCAATACCATGTAAAATCCTAGTCAAATAAGGAAGCACACGCAGAGTCTAAGATTCACCCCAACAAGGAATTACATCCGAATTAAGATGTCTTTCCGTATATGGAAACAACAGAATACATACCTAATTGGGATTCTACGTCTCTAATTCAGTCCATAACCATCTGGACTCCTCAACTTCCTTTTCAAGCAAGTAAACGATTCCACAACACCTATAAATACACACCATAATTCACGTGTCACGGGTAACCCATCGTTTGACTCTCAAATCTTGTCAATTGATTTTTCGCTCTCACATACCAAATACCTATTCTGACGCTGGAGGGCCTTCGTCGGTGAAGCCCCAACTAGTTTACGTTAAACCAATCTTTTTTCAAATCATGAAAGGATTGGTGGGATTATCTAAATCGCTGAATTTGGGATGATCCCTCGTTTTTTGCATCATCAAACTTGTTACGGAACCAGTTTTAAATCCTTACAAATTTTTTTATTTTTTTGCTGAAAAAGAAAAAAACTACTTGCGAAAATATCGATTGGGTTTCCATAATTTGACCGAGTGCTTCTTCTAGATGCCGACAATGCGACCGATTGGGATGGTTTAACTTTAGATTTATTACATCTAGATTACCCAAATTTGAGCAAGTTTAAGTCTCTCCGTTGTAGATGTCTTTGGTTCAATACCCCCTGCTGGCTAAAATTGAATTAGATGGTTTAGGATTTAAAAAAAAAAAAAGAAGAAGATATAAATATCAGATATTTATTTAATCTTAATCAAATGACCATAATAATAAAGAAGTAATGTCTAGAGCAGTAGTCACTCTGTCTCATAATAAATCTCGTTATGGGATTTAATTTTAGTCTCAAAATATTTGTCGTTTCACTATTTCCGAAGTTTTTTTTTAATGTTGTATACCAATTATACCTTTATTAACGGTAGTTGAGTATCACTTGCACAAACATTTAATTGCCTAGGTAATTACTCCCTCCGGTCCAAAATAACTGTCACTTGTGGACCAAAATTTTGGTCCAAAATAATTGTCACTTTTAAGCTAAATGTCCCTTTTACCCTTGCATTGAAACTTGTTCTCTTTTATTAATTGTCTTAGTGTGTGAGACATTAATGTAAGAAAATTGCACACTTAATAGAGGTAAAGTTGGAACTTTTGTGATTAAGTAATGATAATAATTGCATTTCTTAAGAATTGTGCAAATGCAAAAAAAGACAATTATTTTGGACAAGAGGGAGTAGTTAACTTTAGGGGTATATGAGACTTTTTCATATACATTAAGTGAAAATCTCGAGAAAAACTTGTTTTACAAACGCTTTAGTGTAAAACCTGTTTTCATCCCTTAATATATAACAAACTCTCTTAATGTAAAACAACTTTTACACATCTCTTAGTGTAAAACAAGTTTTTCATAAGACCGACTCATACATTAATTGTATTTCTTAACAATTGTGTAAATGCTCAAAACGACCATATTGTTACTTCAATAAATGCTGTGACGTATCAAAGGAGTCCAGATCTCCTGTGCCCCTCCATGTGACCCTCACTGTGCCCCTCTAATATGGACTGTTTACATGCTTGGATAATATCAACAAAAACGATTGAGATTAGAGGGGCACAGGGAGAGGCACATGGAGGGGCACAGGAGATCAGGATACAAAGGTGATTCATTTTGTCATTGCATAGGTCCTGCTGCTGCTGATAGTGGTAACTAACCATATCCTCCTTATTGGTAAATGGACGGTCGAGACTGTGTGATGCCTACACTAATTTTTTTTTTTTTAAAACAAGTATTTCACCTACTCAATTTAAGGTTTTTACTTTCTTTTTCTTCTTTGTTGTTTTATTCTTTAAATGGCAAAAGATGAATGGTGTTTTGATCAATCTTGTCCCTATAAAGTTTGTATATTACAAAAAAAAAAAAAAAAAATCATCACTTACCTATCTATTTTTCACACACTTGCTTTATGAATGAACAATTATATTTTCCACCCACTACTATTCATGATGGACCCGGAACCGCTGCACCGAAATTTGGTGCACCGCTGCACCGGATGAAAGTTACATACATTATGTAAAACGTTTTCTACACAATGTTTTTATTGCACTACACAATGTCAAAACGACCGAAATCATGAGCTAACTGAGAAACGTTTTACATTTGCAGTACACGTTTTACATTAGGTAGAAAACGTTTTACAAAACGTATGTAACTTTCACACCGGTGCAGGGGTGCAGCTAACTCGTTGGTGCAGCGGTTCGAAATCCTATTCATGACATAAGTTTGTCTTGATTCCTTAATAAGCGTGTAAAATTAGATTAAAAACCTTAAACCTGAAATTGAGGGAGTACTTTTGATTTATATATCCTCACCAGAATATTTTTTTAATCTATTTTGATCACAAAACTTGGGGCACTTTTTAGAAAGCGATCATTCTGTACACTTTTTTTTTTTTTTGTCAAAAACCCGATAATTAAAAGTTAGTCATATGTGAGAACAATTTAAAATGAAAACCGTGGGAACCAATCATAACCATTTGATTAGACACAAAATCAAAGGTCCACATTATAGATACAGTTAATAGACTCAGTAACAGCAACTACTGAATTATAGATTCAGTAGACACACTTGGATACAGTACCTAAATTTTGAATATTACACTTGGATACAGTAGCTAAATAACTACTTTCTCTACTGTATTTATAAATCAGTAGTTACTGTATACAAGTGTATCTACTGTATCTATAATATGAGCCTTTGATTTTGTATTTAATCTAATGATGATGTTTATATATATACACACACACACACACACACACACACACACACACACACACACACACACACACACATATATATATATATATATATATATATATATATTACAGTACCTAAATTTTGCATATTACACTTGGATACAGTAGCTAAATAACTACTTTCTCTACTGTATTTATAAATCAGTAGTTACTGTATACAAGTATATATACTGTATCTATAATATGAGCCTTTGATTTTGTATTTAATCTAATGATGATGGTATATATATATATATATATATATATATATATAGCCTTTGATTTTGTGTTTTAAAAATTGTTCAAATGAGAATTATGAAAATTAAGCATAATCATTAGATTAAACGCAAAATCAAAGGCTCTATATATAGGGTCGTGCTCCTGTGGAACCTAAATATCGTGAGAACCGTGAGAACTTGGATACTTTAGGTAAAAAAACTAATATATCCAATAGTTTACTTGGATACATCATTGGATACACTACTTAGATACATTAGATAAAATATAATATATCCAATGTGCACTTGGATACATTAAGTCCTCACGATATTTAAGTTCTCATTTAAGCACCTCTCTCTCTCTCTATATATATATATATATATATATATATATATATATATATACACACATACATATATATATATATATATATATATATATATATATATATATACACACATACATATATATATATATATATATATATGTAGGTGCTCAAATAAGAACATAAATATTGTGAGAACCATGAGAACCAATAACCACCATTAGATTAAAATTGTTGAATGGTTGAGATTAGGACACAATAAGAAGGAGAAGCAATGGCATTTTCGAAATTAATCTAAACTATGAGGTAAAGAATGGAGCTAGGCATTCCTTTCTTTGGCTAAGCTAAACATCATATGTGAACAATCTCTTAAAGGCATGCCACGTCATCACCAATAATTTCCCTCAAATTTCAAAATAAAATATCTCAATGGCTTTAAGTCGATTTTTTTTCTCGAAAACACTGATTTTTTTGTCTCGATGAGACGATTCAAACTACATCCCTGAAGATAGGGTTTTGAAAAAAATATTAAATAACAATGAAATTTTAAAAATATACTTAGATACAATAGTTAAACAACTCTTGTATCCAATATCAAATCTGTTCAACAATCCACTTGGATACAATAGCTAAACAACTCCTGTATCCAATATCTGTGTTGAACAATCCACTTGAATACATTTAGCTATTGTATCCAAGTGAAATCGGCCAACCAATTCCACTTGAATACAAAAGCTATTTTAGCTAGTGTATCCAATAGTAATGTTGACATATTACCCTTGAATACAATAGGGAAACAATAGGGAAGTAGCTAGTGTATCCAATATCAATGTGAACATTGCTGTTGGATACAATAGGTGTTTGCCTATTGTATCTAACTGAATTGTTATGAACATTGTATTGGATACAATAGGGAAGTAGCTAGTGTATCCAATAGCAATGTGTATGAACACTGCTGTTGGATACAATAGGTGTTTGCCTATTGTATCTAACTGAATTATTATGAACATTGTATTTGATATAATAGGGAAGTAGCTAGTGTATCCAATAACAATGTGTATGAACATTGCTGTTGGATACAATAGGTGTTTGCCTATTGTATCTAATTGAATTGTTATGAACATTGTATAGGATACAATAGGGAAGTAGCTAGTGTATCCAATAGCAATGTGTATGAACATTGCTATTGGATACAATAGGTGTGTGCCTATTGTATCTAACTGAATTGTTATTAACATTGTATTGGATACAATAGGGAAGTAGCTAGTGTATCTAATAACAAAGTGTATGAACATTACTGTTGGATACAATAGGTGTTTGCCTATTGTATCTAACTGAATTGTTATGAACATTGTATTTGATACAATAGGGAAGTAGCTAGTGTATCCAATAGCAATGTGTATGAACATTGTTGTTGGATACAATAGCTGTTTGCCTATTGTATCTAACTGAATTATTATGAACATTGTATTGGATACAATAGCTATTTAGTATTTGGAAAAATTGCAAATATAATACCTGAACTATTGGGGTTATTTTGGATTTGGTACCTGGACTCTCATTTTTTGCACCCGTCATAACCACACTCTAATTTTTATTTTATCCGTCATACCTACCACTAACGAGATCCACTTTTTTCCGTTAAGTTAGTCATGTCCCATACATGTGACTAAATTTTAAAGGTAAAGATGTCAATTCTCCCTTATAAAATCCCTAAACTACCCTTATAATCTTGCTCAATTCCTGAAGTAGGCCCCTCTGTTTATGCCTCTTCTTCTTCCTCAACTTCATCTGCCTCCTTCTCTTCCTCTGTCTTCAATGGAGATTCCCAAAATCGATTAGCTAAAGAAGAAGATCTGTACGGTGCAGATCTGCATCTTGTCAATAGAAATGCATTCTTTGGTGGCGAAATTGAAACAAATTCCTCTTTAGCTTCCTTAAATTCATCTTCAATTTTCTTTCTTCCGAGTTCAGGTTCAACAGCGGTGGCGCTCCGGCACTGATTTTTCCGATTCAGACTGGATTCCAATGAATCCTCCTGACATCGATTGTTTTACAATACCCAAATCGAATAAACAACGCCCATTTCCTCCGGAGCGCCTGATCCGACAAAGACAGCGGCGTTTTGTTTCCTCTCGTCTTGTGCACGCCGTCGCCGCCGATCATTTCCGCTCCGTCGTCTTCGTCGTCGAAGATATCTGCAGCTGCAGGTTCCGATGATCTAGCTTTTAGATCTGAATCGAAGGCCGCATCCGGTGGTGGTGCCGACGTTGACTCTAGATCGAGCTCAGGTGTCTCGCCTAGGAGCTCAGATGTGCCTTCACTGCGTCGATTGAGTGGTGCGGATAGTCGGATGAAGAGACGAGGGGTGTACCGGTGCTCCGGTTGTCGGGGGAAGGTCGGATTGATTGGATTCCGGTGCTCAGGTTCCGATGTTCTGTTCTGTTCTTTGATCACAATATTAATGATTTAATGGCCTACACAAATGGGCTTTTACCCTTTATTCGTTTTTTTACCCACAAGCCCTAAAACGCACTCTATCAGTCAGCCATTAACAGAAAACGGAACACGAAACCTCGCCGGTTCCTTCTTGGCGGTCGCCACCGGAGACAGAGACGGCGGAGAAGGAGGAGTGAAAGAAGCCACCATTAATTTTTCAAATTGCCGACCTGTAACTGCGAAGTTTGTGAAGAGTTGGAACCGGAAATCCAGTAGCATTCTCTGATAGGTATGTGGATTTTTTTTTGTAAACCTAGCTTTGTTTCCGTTGTTAATTTTGACGTTTGGGACTTCTATGCCTGAATTCGTTTATTAATGATGCAATGGCATGGTAACTTTTGTGATTCCATTGTTCTGTAAGAAATGTTTGCTCATTGTTGAATTTCATAATTTTGATACTATGAGCTTCACTTGTATGATTACGGTGGTGCCTAGGGCCGGCCCAAAGGAGGCAGGTGGGGCGCCCGCCCAGGGCGAGGGGCCCAAATTTTTTATAACATGTATATATATATATATATGTGTGTGTGTATATGTATATGTATATATACTCAAATAAGAACCTAAATATCGTGAGAACCGTGAGAACCAATCATAACCATTAGATTAAAAAAAATCAAGGGTCCATATGTTAGATACAATTGATACACATAGATACATTAAAAAAAATTCGATATTACACTTGGATACAATAGGTTAATTAGTATTGTATCTAAGTGTTGCACTTGGATACACTATGTTAAAAACTAATGTATCCAATTGTTTTTCGAAAATTAACTAATGTATCCAATGTATCTAACATCTGGACCCTTGATTTTTTTTTCTAATCTAATGGTTATGATTGGTTCTCACGGTTCTCATATAAAATGGTTCTCACACGAGCGCGACCATATATATATATATATATATATATATATGCTCGTGCTCCTGTGAGGACCTAAATATCGTGAGAACCTTGAGAACTTGGATACATTAGGTAAAACACTAATGTATCCAATGGTACACTTGGATACATCATTGGATACATTACTTGGTACATTAGGTAAAAACTAATGTATCCAATGTGCACTTGGATACATTAAGTTCTCACGGTTTTCACGATATTTAAGTTCTCATTTGAGCACTACCTATATATATATATATATATATATATATATATATATATATATATATTAAATCTACCGCTTATTTTAAATGAAATGATTAAAATAATAACCAACAATCTCTTTTTAACAGTACACGCATACGCTATTTGGTCTAGGCAAATACTTCTATGCGACCATCTCAACCCGTCAGACGGTCGCCCCCTCCCCCTCCCAAAATCCACGTGTCTGTTAAAAAAAAAACCCTCCAATAATTTTAAAATGCTATATCTTGAGATTTTGAAGTCGATTTTTTTAAATACCGGTGTGTTCGTCTCGACGAGACGAACAAAACTACACAAGTCATGATATGGTTTTTTTTTTTTTTTAAAAAACACATAATTTTTAACACACAAAAAAATTGAGCTGCTCGTCATAATAAAATGTAACACTTTTTTATGAAGAAAGTAACAGTTTCGTCTTAAAAAAGTAACACTTTTTCTAATCACAAAAAATATTTATATTATTTGCGAAACTTCTGTTACATCTTACAATAAAAATGTTACTTTTTAAAGACCAAACTGTTACTTTCTTCATAAAAAAAGTGTTACATTTTATTATAAAATGTTACATTAGTTTACTTGTCAATCTTATGTTATCTTTAATTTATTTCAGCAAAATTGTGAAATTTTTGAAAAAAAAAAGTGTTACATATGAGAAAAAAATATTACATTTCCTTATAAAAAGTGTTACATCTTGGTATAAAAAATGTTACTTCTGTTGGCGAGTAAAAAATGACAGGCAAAAAAAATAAAATGGCGAGAACGGTTGCATGGCGTGCGACCGTCACATAGTAGTCCTCCCCATTGTTCTAACAACCATTTTGGACCAAAGCCTCATTGTTACTTAATCATTTTTTATTTTTCCTAAGCATATTTTTTTCTATGATATCCTAGCCACGACGTATATAAAAAAAAATCTACATCATAATTGTGAAGATTGGCTTTTTTAATGAGCTATTTCTTTTGTTAAGCATTTCTAGATGGCCACAATACGACTTGGGATAAAATCATTACTCCCTCCGTCACGGTTTATGGTTTTTAGTTTGATTCTTCACGCTTATTAAGAAATCAAGTGTAAAACAATGGAAAATGGGTCAACAAAAGTAAGGAGGTGAGGATATAATTATCCAAACACTATTAATAAAGCAAATGAGTGTAAAGTAAGTTGGGTAAGTAATAGTTTTTTGGTAATTTAATAAACCTTTTGAGGGCAAGATTATCCAAGACAATATTCATATGGTTCCATTTATAGAATAAAGCAACTAAGAACCTTAATCTGAGACATACCAAAAAAGAAAGTAAGAACCTTAAACTGGAACGGAAGAAGTATTTTTTTTAGAAATGCTTAACAAAAGAAATAGCTCAGCAGAAAAGTCAACCTTCACAATTTGTGATGTAGATTTTTTTTCCCTTAATACCAAGTGGCTAGGATATCATTGAAGAAAATATGCTTAAAAAAAAATCTACTTCACAATATCTAAATGCTTTATATGGTTGTTAGAAGAATTGATGTATGCTTAACAAATTGATTTTAATCTACCACTTATTATATTTTAAACAATGACCAAAATAATAAGAGGTGGTCTCCCATGAGAACAAGGAGATCCGTCTCATCTATGAGACAGGTCGACCCATGACCTATGGGGCATAACCCGCCACGTGGCAGCCTCTAAATTTTTTTGTTTGTTTGATTGTTTTTTTTTTTGTGTTGAGTTTTTATATTATTTTTTCGGCTTTTCCGTCGTTTACCAAAATTAATAGTTACCATAACTTAATGTAATGACTGTATACATATAAAGTAACATTGTTCACAAGTAAACGTAACACCCGTTTTACAAAAACAAAAACTCGTTTTACCCATTTTTTTCAAATGTAATACTAACTATAATTACATGTAACCCAAAAATATCTAAATGTAATTATCATTTATACTAAAATGTAATAATGCTTTTGCAAAAATGTAAAATATTGTGTATTTTGATTTAATTTTTTGAAAGAAAGTAACATTTGAAAATTAACAACTCATATATATGAATGTAATATTCTATAGATAATGTAATACTTTTACATGAAACACTAATCAAGTGTTTTTAGCTCCAAAAATGTAAATGGTTGAATTATTACTTTTTCTATACATATGTGTTACAATTATGTATAAACACTGTTACATATAAGTAACACGTTCGTTACATTTTAGTTGTAATAAATATTACTTTTGGCAAACGAAGAAAACATAAAAAAACACTATTACTTTTTCTGTATATATGTATTACTTTTATGTATACAAACTGTTACATTTAGTTATAGTAACTATTACTTTTGACAAACAAAAAAAAAAACAAAAAAAATATAAAAACTCAAAATAAAAATAAAAATTGACCTATGAGAGTCTGCCGCGTGGCAGGGTCGCCCCCATGGGTCCTGGAACCGGTTCGTGGGCCGGGTCGGGTGGGTAAAAAAAACCGTCTCATGGATGAGACGGGTTATGCATGTTCGCACAAGAGTGTTTGTCAAATCTACTTCACAATTTCTAAATGCTTAATATGGTTGTTAGAAGAATTGATGTATGCTTAACAAATTGATTTTAATCTACCGCTTATTATGTTTTAAACAATGACCAAAATAATAAACAACTAATCTCTTTACTAAGAGTACACGCATACATCAATTCTTCTAACAACCATATTAAATACAAAAACCTAACTGTTACAAGTTAAGTACCTATTTTATCCTTGAACTATTTAAGTTTTTACCTTTTCGTTATTAAACATTTTTTTTTTTTTTTTTTTACCATTTTGTCATTGACCTTTATATTTTGTTGATTATGTGATCCTAGGCATCCATATATCCGTTAAATGTAGCTGATGTGGGACATATTTTCACTTATTTGGCAGATGAGCAAGCATCTAGTGCTGATGTGGACTTATAAATTGATAAAGGGTGTGGAAAGTAAACTTTGAATGATCCATAATTAATAGTACTACTTCTATTTTTTTGAGCAAAGCTTAATACTAACTGGATAATCATGGCTTCATCATCATCCCAGCTTAACACAACGCCATCACCACCACCACCCACGCCACCACACCACACCACAGCCACCACCAACACTAGGAAAATTATACTCCTATCCAAATCAACACCACAATAACTTATGAAAAGCATCCCTTCATTATCCCATCTTAATAATGAATTGAAAAATCCTTCACTATATAAAAAATGAATCAATTCTTAATAATTTATTCTAAGATCCCTTTATCAACCCATCTTTACACCATCACTGCCGTCACTATCAACTCAAGTGATTCAAATTACCCACACAAAAAATATCAGTAAAAAAAAATCTTTATTCTTATCCCAATTGCAGTTTCACAACACTAACAATTAATTTAAGATTGAACAGAAATTCAGAAGAGAAATGTTAATATAGTAGGGAGGAACATCGGAAGAACCGCAAAAGGAAAAAAAAGTACCAACCCCAACGGCAAAAGAAAAAAAAAAGATTTGCGTGGGTCAGTGGCGGATCCAGGAATTGTTATCAGTGGGGGCCAAAAAAAATTCTCCCCACACAGCCATTAATCACGTGAAAATCTTAGGAAAAATCAGCCTTTTTTAAATATTAGAAAAAAAGGATTTTTTAAATACGCGGTAACATTTTTGTTAGTAAGTGTAGTTTATTTTATAAACACGCGGTGACGTTTTCGTAAATAACAGGCACTTTTTTTCAAACACGCGATGACATTTTTGTGAGTAATTGAAACTTATTAACACACAACCACTGAGTTCATTAATTATGAACCAGCACTCCTTATGAACTAGTTAAAATAATATGTAATATTTACTATATTTCATTACAATAATGATCTTCTTTAAATATAAGTACATTTATAAAGTTTAAGCACTTCATATGTCAATTTTTTTTTGTTGATTATTAACTATTTTCCACTGTTCTGTAAATTTCATTTATATAGTCTATACTCCCCCGTCCCACCCGAATTAGGATTTTTGGGTTGGGCACGGGGATTAAGGAAAAAGTGTTGTGTTGTGGGTATGAAAAGTAAAGTAGGAGAGAGAAAGTGGGGTAGAGAATAATAAGTGGAAAGTTGTTGTGAGTGTGAATGTGGGCCCTATTAAATAAAACACTTCTTTTTTTGGTTGTCCTAATTCGAATGGGACACCCAAAATAGAAATTTGTCCTAATTCGAGTGGGACGGAGGGAGTATTCATTTGAAGTGTTTAAATAACTCGTACTCCATTGTTTTTATTCTTAAAAAAAAATTAAAAGAATAATTTAACTCAGTTTAAGTATTTTCTTTACAATGATAAATAAATGAAATTATACGGTATAACTAGGCAAGAGAAAAGAGAAGAATTGCATGTAATGTAGTTGAATTTTTATAGAATGAGAAAAAAGGAACAAAAAAAAATATGAAAAATTGTTGCTGTTGATGTGCTTCGAACACAGAACATACAGCTCATGCATACATATGCTTAACCAGCTAGCCAGAAGAAGAGAACAAACAATCTTCAACAGCTAAAATATATAGACGTTATATATGTATTTTTTTTTTCTTTTGAAGTTCAGTGGGGGCCGTCGCCCCCGCTCGTTCCTTCATAGATCCGCCCCTGTCGTGGGTTACGAATTTGGCGGTTTGGAAGAATAAAGAACCACAAAAATCAAGTCTGTAAAAAGAATCTGATAATTCAACGGCGTAGACGACACACAATTCCTGGATGGTGCGAATTTGGGGATTTGAGATGGATTTTGAATTAGGGTTGTAATTTTTTTATTAATTTTTTTATTATAAAGGTTAAGGATGAAATGGTAATACAAAAAATATTTAGTGACGACAAGGTAAAAACTTAAATAGTTCGAGGATGAAATAGGTACTTAACTCTAACTGTTACTATCATTTTTGTTAAGCATGAAGGATTACGTCATTTCGACGATGCAAATGACAGCATGGGCATATTCAATTCCGTCGTCATTAGGCAAAAAATGTATTTTGGTCCTTGAACTATAGAGTGGGATTATATGTCCTCACTAGACTAATTATGTGTTCATTTTGGTCACTAAAATTTGACACTTTTTAAAATATGATCATTCTATCCACTTTTGTTTAAAAACATAACGGGAATTGGTCACGTGAGGTCACGACTAGCTAAACTTTGTTAGATTTTTAAACAGTCTATCAAAATGGTTTAAAAAAAAAAACAACAACAAACATTTCTTTGGCTATTAAATTGCAGACAAAAACTCACGCAC